>OY294067.1:144106045-144292739 GCA_958510875.1 Endomychus coccineus | reverse complement strand
GCATGGCAATGCTCACAATTAATTAGCTTGATATTCATAAGGTAGGTATTACAATTTTTTTTCATACAAGGAGAGGTAATTGTGTGTACCTATTTGTTAGAATGTTGAGAATTAGGGGGTACAATTACAAAGCAGCATAGGACATTGTCTGAGAAAAGAGGGAAAGCAATACAAGCAAATCTTGTATTGATCATATTTATATGAAAAATAAACTTCATACAGAATTTACTGCTGCTATCATAAAGACAACCATAACAGATCACTATTCCACTTTACTAGCATTAAATATAAATCATATTAAAAGTGTAAAAAATGACTTATTACTGACAAAAATAGACGAGGATAAATTAAGGAAATCATCGGAGGATGAAAATTGGGACACAGTTTATAAGGCTCTTAATATTGAAATCATTTATAATAAAAACATAACAAGAAAAGAGTGGATCACAGCAGGCATTTTGAAGTCTATAAAAACTAGAAATTGGCCTTACCAGCAATATCTAAAATATCCAAATAATGAGACTATTAATAATTGTTATAAAATATACAGGAATAAACTCAATGGCCTCATTCATAAAACTAACTTCATTTCAAATACAAAATTATGGATAACGTAGGGTCTAATAAAGTATTATGGGAAACAATTAATAAAGTTGAGAACAAAAAGATCAAAAATAAATCGGAAATCAAGGAATTGAAGCTTGAAAGTGATGAGATTGTAAAAACTCCTATTGATATTTCAAATGCTTTCAATAAACACTTTGCTAACATAGGTAAAACTTATGCAAAAAAAATACGAAGGCAGAATGTACTTCCGTCAATGAATTAATTGAATTTGTATTTTACAATATCAATGATTCAAAGACATTTTAATTTTGAAAAAGTGGAGTTGCAATATTTTAATTTGTTGTATAGTATTTGAGGAGCCATGTAGTTGTAGAGCGACTATATTTTATGAGCATTTTCTTTTGCAATACTTGAAGTTTCAATGATTGAATTATATAACCTAGAATTGGCCAAGTGACGTACGTCACAAATTCAAGAAAGTACTCTTGAACTATACCTTCGACTAAGATTTGACTCCATTCCAATTTTATACTCTTCTATGAATATCTACCACTCTCAATCTATCTAACCAATAAATGTCAAAGTGACATACGATCCAAACCATAGAATAACTTGTGACACGTGCTAATAGTAAAAGTTTCTATAAACGCGTACCCATCTCTATATAACCTACAACTGCCAGAGCGACGTCTGTCACAGTGACAACCTAAAGGTGCCCATACGCCTCACATGAAGGTTACCACGCACCATCCGACTAAACCCTCACAAAGGCGTTGCGTATAAAAAACTGCATCTTAGCGGGGCGTAGCCCGTAAAATCAACTAGTCGTATAAGTAGAATACTATACTTTGTCCACGACCCATAAATGATACTTTGTAAACTAAACACAATTTTTATTTCTATACGTGAGTAACATGGAATTTGTATTATAACTAATTGAAAACAAATTCAACTATTTATTAATATTAATAGTAATATTTGTATTAACACAATATTCAAGATTGATTGAAGGCACTAAGTCTGAACTTGTATTAATGTTTTTGTTATTTATAAACGAGCTTGTCGATATGGTTTCATTTTGTTTGTATGGATTCTGTATCGTGTTGGAGATTTTCTCGGCTGTTTCCATTTTATTTCTCATGGAATCATCAATGTAACCTTCTGCTACCGCCGTGGATTTCCATCCATCATGCCTTTTCAAAGCTGTTATATCCCCGCCCGCATCAACAAGTATAGTCGCAGATGTTCTTCGGAAACTGTGACCAGAGTATTTTTCTGGATCGGGTAATTGCAAATATGTCGCTATTTGTTTTCCCATTTGTGTAAACTTGTTAATACCTATTCTTTGCGAAGTACATTTGCCATTTTGATAGTTCAAAAAAAATACATCAGACATAACATGAGGTGGACGAAGGCTGATATACTTTTTGCAAATTTGGTAAAATTCATCGGTGATTGTAAATTTGCGAGTAATTTTTGTTTTGGTATTTGGCACTTTCACTAAGAAAGCTGATCCAAGATCTTGTAAATCACTAAGTTTCATCTTATACATTTCGTTTGCCCGACAGGCACCCATTACTCCCATTATCATTGCCACCTTGAACAAATATTTATTGTCAAATTACTAATATATGAAAATCGTTTTTCTTACCTTTGTCGCAAGATATTTATCGTCAGATGACTTCGTCAGGAAATCATTTATATTTTCTGGAGAAAACGTATTGGCTTTTTTAGGCAAAAAGTTTTCAGATTTTCTTTTCAACAATGTTCGCAATTTGCTATAACTTTCAATGTTAATACCATGATTCAAGTTGATTGTGCTTCTCAGCATTGAGTAGGTTGTCCATATTGTTGATGGTTTGTACTTTGTGGCTAACTCTGTGAAATATACCAACAAGACGGATTCTGAGGAAGACTCGATTTTCTTGGCAATTCTCCATTGTATAAAAGATTCATACGCAGATAAATACAGTTATCTCGATTTTTCGGGTAATAAGTTTAACGATGCAATTTTTGCCGCTTCTTGTATTTCTGGAGGTGTACAAGACATTATTTCATTTTCACTATCTGTATCCATTTTATTACTTTGATTAATTTGCTGTTGATACAACTCGAACCAACAAATTGTTGACGTTTCAAATTAAATTCGATCTGACTTGACGTTTCATAGCGCGCTCTATTTTTATCGTATTAGTCTAGAACAAAGTCTATCATGTTTGTCATATTCATTAATCACTAGTGAATAATGAAATCATTATTTACTAGTGATTAATGGATATTATTATGCTTGAGGAAACACATGCATTATGCATACTTTATACAATAGTCGTGGACAAAATATATAATGATTTTAACAATTACACTTTCAGAATAATCAATTTAAATGCAATTGAACGGTATTATTTCACAAAATTACACCCAGACGGAAAATGTAATGAAGCTCAAACGGTAAATGAAAATTATTTCAAGAAGTCAACTCTACAATAAGTCCGGTCACTAAATTTAATTCAGCGGTACGGGATCGGTTGCTGAATGATTCAGAATGATCAATTTGCGGAAAAGTACGAATCAAACAGGTCTCAGCGTAATGAGCGGTATGCGGTAAATCTTAGATAGCAGCACTAATAAATGGAATGTTCAAATCACACTACGATATATTCGGTTATTAATTCGGTTTGTTCGGAAAATATTGTTTGCACTAGTTTTCCGATTGTACGATATCAGATTTTACTATTTTCGGTTAATTACTCTAATTGAGTTTATTCTGTCATCACACCCACCCTTGTACTAACTTTCACGGAGTACCCGGTAATTGTGTGACAGTGTTAGATTTTATACACTTTACAGATTCGGAACCTAGACAATTAGGGTTTATACTTCCGGGGTGACACAGTGTGCACAAACCCTAACTATCACATCTGCAATAACCCCTATATCCACGGCCGAGGACTTCTCATAGTATCAAGGGAATTATTACGATTCTCAATCACACAATCACACAACCAAACAACCACCCTCAGCTTATACTTCTGGAGTGACACAGTGTGCACAAGCCGTTGGTGGTTTGATCGTCTTAGGATTTACTTATACTTCTGGAGTGACACAGTGCGCACAAATATACCCAAAGACGCCCCTGTCGTTCAAACATACACACTCTGTACACACCAAACAATTACTTGAATATTTCAATTCACGCGCGAATTCAAATCGTACGCGATTCGACCTATGACTAGGATAAACTCAAGTTCACCAATTCAAATTACTGAATACTACAAAACTCAGGTATCGTACAAACGTTCACCAATTACAATAACAATCATAAATTACGGAAATCAATATATCGTAATGCTCAAAAATATAAACTTATTTGCTATCATTTACCTTCTGAAACAATTCACTTGCACGGAAAACTATTATTAATTCACAACCTTTAAATCTCTGACTCACAATTCAAAAAAAACACTAGAGAACTACTTTACTGATTCAAATTGAAAACACAAGAGAGCGATCTTTCGGTCGTCACGGCTTTTATATCTTTTCCGAGGTTCCGGACAGGTCTGCTCCACCAAATCCTTATTTTTGTGCCAATAGTTTTTATTTATGCCCCGAACAATGGTTAAAAGTGACGCTACTTTTTAGATCTAAAATTCGCGCTCATGATACAACACCAGTTCTTCCCTGCGGAGTAAACAAGTGTTATCGGAGTTTTTAGGTTGTTCGCCCTTTTTATACATAAGACTGCACAAAGTTTGGTGTCTTAACTGGCCAGACCCCTGTTTTTGTAACATATTTTATCGGAATGAAATGCAATTTTGAACGGGCATGAATTAGATTCATCTATTTGAATAATTATACTTATTTGAAATTACGGAGATTTAGAAAAGTGGTAATCACGGAATACACATTCGGAATTCATTCATATCTATTGAAATAATGAACTGTTCAAACTGAAATTACATGTAACATCCGTATTTATTGCCTGATCTGAATTAAATAATCTTTCGAAATTTAAGCTTCGTTACAAGCTCATAGAAATGATTACTGAATTTCTAGGCAGCTTCCTTCAATTCGATTTCAGTGCCATCAGCTAGTAAGAACTTGTCCGGCAATTACTCTGACCAGGCCGTTAATGATTTATTATTAGAAAGAGCTATTTTTGAATCATAATATTGTTTTTTAGAATTATTTATTAAGTTTCGGTGTTGTTCTTGTGGTATTGAATATTTTTCTCCAATTAGTGGATCATTTGAACTTTTGTATGATCTAAATAAATCTATCAGAAGATAACTTTGATTCAGAATATGGGTAGAGATCCAAGGCTTATGCTTCAGATGTTTGGAAGATTGTATTTTTTTTAACAATGCGTTCAGATGGAAATACTCTATTAACTATTGTGGTAAATCGTTCATGGAACGACGAAAAGAGAGTATTAACATGTATATTTTCATCATTGAAGGTTTCATTTCTGAATTCTAGGCAAATAGATGCTGGAATAATGTTATGTGATATTTATTTGAAAAGTCTCTTTCAAATGTTAATTGTTGAGATTGTTTCAAGTTATTAGTAATGTATTGTGAGAAACCCTGGATGGATACAGCTGGTCCATTAGTCCTGCAAGGAAGGTAGAATGGTGTGGATTATTTTATATACTTATGCTGTATATCCTATTCACTTGAAACTCATTCCGTCTACAGACGTTTTTCTCAATCGTTGCGTAATTGGTGGTTTAAATTATCTTTCAATAGTTACCCTTATTTTATTCATTATAAAAATGAAAATTAGGACATTAGCGAATCAGTTTAATGTACAACCATTCAAATGAGTATTGAAAATAGTTGAAGGAATATTCGCAATAACTCAAAATTGAGTTCTGATTCTGGTTTCTTCCGAACCAGTAGAAACAAAGTAGGTGCGAAGACAGTTCCCTGTAAATTTTTGTGCCAGACTCAGTTAAATGTTATGGAGATACATAGTGCTACAACTGTGGACTCCTCATATTTCACAATAGATGTCAACCATACATATGCTCCGTAGGCGAACAGGTCTCCTGTTGGCCTCTGTTGACGAAAGCGATATTACCGGTTATCCGCCACTTTGGAGCTCCCTACGCACATATTGATGATCGATGTCGATTGCTTTCCACATTACCTTAGATACTACAGATAGTAGATCAATGAGTCTATGATTGCTGAGAAGGGTCTTCTTTCCTTTATTGGAATTGGTTGGAGTATAGCTGTCTTCCATATGGAAAAGAACACACTAAGTTGGTATCAAAGGGTAAACAACCTGCAAAAAATTTCAATTCTGTGGCACATTTTTCAATAGCAACAAGTGGAATTCCATCTGTGCCCATAACCTTCTTGGTTGTGCTGACAAAGGACAATTTCAGGCATATGATTAACGATGGCAGTAATATTGGGGAGGTCTCTCGGTCCTGGATGCAAAGCGGAATTCGCTACCAACATTTCAGCAAAAATGTTACCTGTTTCTTGTGATACTGTAGCCAGTGTGCAATCATATTTTGTTAGGAGAGGCAGTAGCTTTCATAGCCATAACCCCTTCTCTAAAATACATGAAGGTAGACTAGAGAGAACTTATCATAGATTCTTATAATTTTATTTGTCGGGTCTATCTGAATTAGGAAAGTTTCTGATGTTTGGGATAGACGATACACAACAGGAACATTTTGACAAATACGCTCAATCTTTATTCATTCAGATCATGAAAAGTTGTACATATCCTCATGGGAAGCCAAAAATTGAATGCGGTTCGGTTATGTAACGGAAATTCTAGAGAATTTACATGTGCTCATCATGACTTGTGGAGCTGATTACAACTTTCAGAATATCCACGAATTGGTAGAACTTTCTTAGAAGCCACTCTGTACACATTTTTGAATTTTATCTGAGATTCCTCCTTGGAATATGTCAAATCGGAGGTCCTGATACCATAGCTTGTACACCATTACCATCTTATGAAGTGGTACTTTTCAATTTTCACCTTATATGCAATTTCTGTACACCAGCCCCTCCACAGCTGATATGGGTTTTTGTGGATTCCAATCGAATGTTTCATATCCACTCCGAAACTCTAGTCCCCTGTACCACTTTGTATGAGTTATTTACGGGTTGGCTGCTGTACTTTCCGGAGGGTAGCTCATACTGCCCGAATATCGTAGTCTTCTGCGATCTGGTGATTCTTTTTTTCGACGGTTTTCTGATTAAATTTTCACTGTGGTACATGCGATGATCTTCATGTCAGCCCTCTCTTAGCTGTTGTTTAACCCAGTCCCATGTACATTCTCGGATAGTCATTTCTTCACTCCGGGTACAGGTTCTGGACCAATGATCAAACCAGTCTTGCTAGTTCATCCGCTTTCTCATTGCCTCCCGATGCCACAATGTCATAGGACCCACATTATTGTTATTTTGTTGGGTTCGGTCAGGGGACTGAGTTTTTCTATTCCCTGACTAGTCTCGGTGTCAATTCTAGGTTCAAGGGTGCTGTCAGTGACCCTTCTGGTTGTTTAACCATATTCTGATCCATGCGTGACACACATTCGTTATGCAGTTTTCTCTCGAACATTGCAGGATTTCATTCGACTCCGTTTTGAATATAGATTGAATGAATTACCCACTGAGGCATCATCGGAATGTGTGGGAAATAGGACAGTTTTATCAATAACTGGTTATTGAAATGTACATTCTATTTCTCCTTCTACTTCAGTGGTACTTTTGTAGGTCATATATTTTCATTATCAAACTACTGCTTCAAACCAGTGATTACGATCTGAATAGATTCAGTACTAAATTTTGTACAATAACGGAAACGATCTTGTGACTTCTGATGATTTTCCTGGATTCAGCATTGTATGTAAGTATATTTTCAATTCGCTCGTATGAAATTTCTTTTTTCCATAGTGAAATTACATCAGATTACTTGCCGATTGTGAATTATCATGATATTCCATTATGTGTATCCTCGACCGGAAACTTTCTGAAGATTCATTTTTGATGATAGTTTCAATTTACTAGATCATATTATGTAGTAACAATATAGCATATCATCCGAAAGGGGGAATTTTGATAAAAGTATGTCGTTGCAAGTAAGTGGCCAAGCTGTAGACATGAAGAGCGGAGCGTCAGCTTCGGTTCCCTTAGGACATACTCATAATAAGTTAATCTCAACAGTGCCTCTTTACTCTGTTCTAGAAGCAGAGTTTAACAAGTGTAATAAAATTGATATAATACCCATACTTCACAACTCCATAAAATTGTAAGACGAGATACTGGCAGTCGTATTTGTTTATCACAGTGCTTCCGTGAGGATTGGGAAATGAAATATATACTTCAGCATATATTACATGATTATGCCTGAAGTAAAGGATCGTAAAAATGTCATCATATACTCTGCTATTCATGATTTAAGAGATTTGAAAAATTTTGCAATCAATATAATTTCATGTAGACTCGCTAGATAACTTTTCTGAATATTTATTCCAAGTTGTTTGAATGAAACAATCATAAAAAACCTACTCCACAAGGTTCCATTGTTTTGAGAAGAATTCTGTAATCCTCAATCTTTCCAAGGTATTGAAAAATATCATAGTATTCATATGAGTAGCCTCACTAATCTATAGCTAGTATGTGAGATGATGAGAGTAAGACTGATTTAAGTCGCCAGACACAAGTTAGTAACACGTCAACTGAATGGAGCTTCAATCAAATCGGTCGCGCCTTTACATGTTCTCATAGTGGTGGCCTATCCGAAATTTTCAACATGACGAACGAGAATAAGCTATCAACTTTGAGAACTCAAGTTCTTCACGCCAATGTTGGTTTCGATTGAGGAAATTTGTCACCGACTAATCCTCCAAAATTCGTTACATCCAACATGATTTTCCTTTAAGTCGCTCTGAACGTCTTACTGATATCTTGATTTGTATCATACATCGAAATATGTGTCTCAGTATCTACTGAAACTTATAAACCGATGCAAGTTTGTTGTACAAAATTTACAGATTGAATTTGAACCATCTGTGTATAGGAGAGTCTTCTTAGTTGGAGCAAACCAGGCGCATTGTATTATTTTACAGGCAAAACATGTGTATCGCTGTGATGAGTTCTACCTTACAATAAACGATGCGCGCAAGTTGACTTTACTTACGTCAGTAATTCCCGATAGAAACACGCTTATACATTGATTTGAGAAGTTTTAACATCTGTTCTGAATTATAGAATGAATTCACAGTACCTACCTGCTTCAATTGTATTCTAGTTCTAGTACTATCTTTAGATAATAATTTTATACTTACCACACAACAGCTTGGAAAATATTCGAACGCAACCAACATCATATGGTCTACCTATACGTCTGACAGAGACGCTATCAATAGAGAGCCCACTTATACCCTTCTTTGCCAAATCTCGCTCGGATTTATTGAAAAATCACTATACACTGCTCTGTACGTACATTTTTATGATCTGACATGTGATAGCATGAGGAGAAGGTCCTCAAAACTACAATAACTATCAAATTGAAGTACTGTATGATGGTAAAAATCAACCTGATAATGTGATTGCAAATTAATATGAAAATTGGAAAGAATAGCCTGATTACAAATTAAGATGAAACTGACATCTTCTCAGGTTCAGTTCATCAAATTTATTCTATTAAGGAAGAAATCTCCTTCACATTGGAACGTCCCAAGCTATATATATATATATATATATATATATATATATATACATATATATATATATATATATATATATATATATATATATATATATATATATATATATATGTATATATATATATATATATATATATATATATATATATATAGCTTGGGACGTAACTTGTGAAAATAAGCATAAACAACAAAATGTTCTACTCCAGTAATTTGAATAACGAAGATAAATCAATGATTTCCAGATTTCATTCAAAACAAAACGTCTATTTCATTAAGATCATCTTTTGTTCAAGTATTCTTTCTGAATGGGATTATAAAAGAAGTTCAAAGGAGACGCGCTCAGTTTACAGATCTGGCAGAATGTAAGACTTTGTTCATCTGCATAAAAATTCAAATCATTTATCTCGACTATCAGGACGTTCATATAGTTGTTCCGGAATGAAACTTCTGACAATATTATTCGACACACATGGCTCATCCGCAGTGAAATTTTAAATATTTTCCTCATGACGAAGTTTATTGTCGTAGTTTTCACTTACGAATAACATTTCAAGAACAGCGTAAGAAATTCGACATTTATAAAAATTGTTTCCTTAAATAACTGAATGGTTTTCGATTCGTCTATTAGTTACGTTTCATCTGCAAGTTTGCAATATCTCTTCTGTTCATTTTACGACAATGTGTTCAACAGGCCAATTCAATTGTTTTCTACTGGTCCTCCCACAGTGTTTTCCACTTATTCTCCTGCTCACTCAACTCATATCCCACATCGAATGAAGTGATAATTTATTAGTAGAACCATACAAGAAAACAACCGACATCTAACACTCCTATTCATTTTATGAATTGGGTCAAACAAAAGTATCTACACTGTAATTAATTGGAGGTAACATATGATAGAATAAGATGATATGGAAGTAACATTACACACTGTTATCTTCGATGAGATCAGTTCTGGATTCATCGTTTTACTAGTCAACGTAGGATTCCAAACTCACAGAATTTCCAATAAGAGTTCCTAATAATAATTGGTTGGAGTTTAATGATACGGATCATATTGGAACATCATCGACTTTAAGTAGAATTATTACTGAATGATAAATTGTCAGACATTGACGTATTTTTTCATCAATGATCAGATTTGAATATAAGCTTCTTATGTGGATGTCTAGTACACTCAAAACCATTGTAGAAACGAACTCATCATATTTGTTTGGGACACGAATGGCAAATAACTCATATGAATCCTCCTCTTCATTTTCATAGGTTAATTGCTGTATTATACATTTATAACTTAATACTAACTTTCAGAGATTGTCAAATATCCATAATTTATAGTAATATCCTAATAGCTATAAAATATCAAATGATATAGATCCCGTGTGAGAATGGTCGCATCGCAAGTTTTCTAGATTTGTTCTAAATCTTCTATTTTGTAGATTTGTTCTATATCTCCTATTTCGTAATAATTATTAATGTAGATTGCCAAGCTATTGTGAATTAAACATATTGACGACTCGGCCGAGAGCTGGTATTTCAAATGGAGTGTTAGGGTCTTTCAGGTTTAGGAATGACGGAAGTATAATATATCTGACCTGCTTTTATTCTATTTATGTCGACTTATTTAATGTAAATAAGTGATTATTTCTATTATAAAAGTAAATTTCTAGACATCAGGTTTAGGTAATATTATTGAAGTTAATTATGAATCTAGTAAACGGACAAAAATTTCTTAGTGTTCTTAGCGTATGATTATCTCTTCTCAAACATAATTTCAATAATTTTCTCATGCAGGTCTGTAAAAAAAAAATGTTTTGGGTATAAGAGAACAGTTAGTTATGTCTGAGTAATAAATGATGATTATATTATACCTATTATATACTAATGCTTGTCGATATCCCATAGTTACATAGTTAGTTGTAAACTAGTATCAATATTCATAGCTGATGTATATTCAGAACAAATGAATGCACATCCATCTATCTAATGAATCTGATGACTAGATAGAATAATTGAATCAGTTTACCAAATACGTTCATTTCGGAATATACGAAATTTTGGATTGACATTTTTTTCAATTGCCGAATATCACAGAATGTTCACGTCAAATCTCTTACAATTTGAGACAATAATAGAAACATCGTGCCTTTTACTATTATATCAGCTCCCATATTCGAAGCCGATTGTGAGCAATATAATCAAATTGAAATGCTTCCATTGATATTTCAATCAGGTTGTTCACCTAGATTCATTATCATATTCTACAAACTCAGAATTGGGTCTATAAGATGAAGTATTTGGTTTTACACCGCTTATCCAAATAATTTTTGATTTTTTGATTTCAGAAATTAAAAATTCAAGATTATGTATGTACTCGAATTTTCTGCTCCGGTATAGAAGAACATAGTATTGAAAGAGGGGCAAATTGACAAAGTACCAAGATCTCCTGTTCGAATTCCATACCCTATACACAAGGTTGTATTAGTGATTATCAATAATGGTGTTTTGGGTAGAATTCGGTCTTCATTGCGTTCGAACATACTGATCATTCCGCACTGTAGAACTCGGCGCAGATCATAGATTTTTGAACGTGTCTTTGAGCCAGCAAAATTAGAACAACGCAGTTGTGAAAATTCAGCAAGTATAGCTTTGGACAATGGTTACTACAAATCTTTGATCTTGATCAATAACTTAATTTCTCAACAAAAAAAGTAAATTGGAACGCAACCGACTAATCAAATTAGAGCCATCACCTGCAGATACTTCAATAAAATTGAAAAGTTTCACTTATCATCCTTAAGTAATAGATACATTTCATGATTTGTTTTCTAAATTCACAATACAACCAGCTTATAGATGTAAGAATAAGCTACACGACCGTTTAGGCAATACCTTTATAAAGTTTCCAAGTTCGACAAGACCGGGACTTACAAAATTGATTGTGAGACGTGATCGAAATGCTGTGTGGGTCAAACTAGAAGGAACATTTCAGATCGGTATAAGAACATTTTGTCGATACAAAGAAAAATATTGGTGGAAACTTAGCGTTAGCCGAACATATTTCTAATACAGAACACACCGTCTCTCAAGTAAGCTTATCACTTTCAAAACAGAGTACGGACAAACATCAAAATAAATTAGAAGGAATGAGAATGTATAAGCGAGGAAGGAATTCATTAAATTCCGATTTATTTCTTGTTTGCATTATTATACCCGAATATTATTAAGACAGGCACTTTATGATTTCTAATTTGGTTCACTCCGATGATGGCTACATGGTAGCCACAGTACTTCAATAGTATTTTCAGTAGCTAAGGGGTTCTTATTCATATTGTTATAGTGTATCCACAGTATGGAGTATTTTATATTTTATTATGGAGAAAGAAGTCATCATGATAGTGGACAGAATACATGTTTTTCGTCTCATCAAGGAAGGAATCGAGCAATGAGCACTGAAGAGAAGAATCTTAATCCTGATGGCTGTTAAGATATTTGGCCAGCTGATAGTGCTGCGTACAATTACATGGATTCTCATAAAGAGTGGTTTATCGAGTTGAAACCTCCCCAATCCATCGTTAACATTAACCGCTATAGTTGAAATTTCCATTCGCTGAAAGGAATAACTGGAGAAGAACAGATACTTGGTTCGAAATCAATAGCATGAATGGTTTGTTATGCAGGATTTGCCAACATAGAAAATATTTGAGAAGTTTGGATCAGAAGCTTCCATCTTTATTCCCAAACAATTCCGAAGTAAGTTCGGCAGAAAATCCACGAAGCAGGATCTTGTTAGATATGTTGTATACTGCCCGAATTATAGAGTATGATTTTTGTTCACGAAAAGTCTGTGCGCCAAAAGCCGTATCCTGATCAACCAATAACCAACATCTTTCATGAATGAAGATAGAAAAATGGACGAAAGTAAAAGTTATGTTCAGTCCACTGGAGAAAAAAGTGAAGCTATTGGAGAAAATGATGTATATGAGAAACGAGAATCAGACTGCTATTCACAAGACAACCAATTGCATCAATATAATTCCTTCAACAACCACAACGGTATGGGTAGTAATGTTGTGCTGCCATAATTGATGAACCTCGAGCGTATAAAGGAGACATTGAAAGTGGAGGATAGGGGAATTGGTAAAGAACGATATGGAAGAGGAAATAAAATCTCTCATTGCTAACATGGACACTAGAAACATTATCTTCTGGTCGTCACGCAATCGGTGGAAAGTGAGTCTTAAAGGAAAATTAGGAGGGAATGAAGATATTGATGGACTCAAAGCATGCCTTTGCGCAAAAAGATACTTACACAAATCTGGCAACGATAATTACATATATACTCTCTCACATGGTATCAGGTTCAAACCCGCTAGAGTACTTTTGGCAATAGGAGCTTGCAGAAAATTGCAGATTTGTCAGTTTGACGTCGAAACAGCTCCTCATAACTTAGTTTCACTTAAAGCAATCTACATGTTACAACCAGAAGGTTTTGGGAATGGAGATTCTTAGATATTTTGCATGCTACAGATAAATATTTACGGACTGAAGCAGTCTCCTCGTTGCGGGAAGAAGAGATTCACCGCGATTCTCTCCGGAGTTGGAAGCTGAAGAATATGATAAATTCATGTTTTTGGCACTGTATTTAGACGACTGACTTGTTTTGTCTAAGTTAATAGAGATTTTCTCAGATAAATTAGCATCCAAATTCGAAATAACTATATTTCAAATGCAGATTATTATGTTGAAATCAAGGTCAAATACAACAAAGTTCAACATTGAATATTCTTAGGTCAAAATGATTTCACTGAGAGACTATATCAGGAATTCAATATGGAGTGATATAATCCAAATGCAATTCCTGCTGATCGCAATTCAGTTCTTTTTCCGGACGTGAATGATGAGCAACGTACTGCTCCTTGTCGAGAAGATGTCGGCTGTTTCATGTTTCAGTTGCCGTGTCACGTACAGACATGATATCAGCCAGGCGAGTCGCTTCCTTTGTAATCTATGAAGAAAACAGTGGATTACTGTTCAAAGATTTTTCAGATACCTGAAAGCTACACAGAGTATATATATTGTGTTCAAGAAGTGAGGTTGATTGCTCACTCGGATGCTGACCACAAGAAGTACGACAACCAGATACCTGTGTATGATAACTGAAATTCCTGCAACCTGGTTAGTAACGTTTCACGATGAACTACTGGATCTATATATCGTAGCTTCAAATCTAGCACAAGGAATCAGTTAGTTTCGTAAATTCTTACAAGAGCTTGGTATTAACATTTCAGAACCTACGGAGCTATTCATGGATAATAAGACTGCCATTTGCTTAGTTGAAGATAGTGAATACCTTGAATGTACTAAGCAAGCACATCGACGTAAGTTGCCGTCATATTATAAAAGAGCGTGAATCAGATGATTCCCTCATAGTGTGTAATGTTACTCCCAGATACCAACTTGCTGATATTCTCAGAAAGCACCCACCGGAGGAGGAATTCATAGGAATGACCTTTGTTTTTTGTCCTACCAGGGCCGACTTGGAAATTGTACCAAATTATGAGCGAAGGGTGTGTATCTGTTCATACTCCTTCTGTAACCTTGTACAGAAAACTCAGAGGTCTCCACTCAATTATATGCGGTAGTCAGACAAACTCGAAGAATGATTTATTGCTGATTGCATCGCTACTACGACCGATTGTAGGTTTCATTCGATCCCTCAAGATGTCAAATCACTGGTAGATGTAGGAAAATCTGATTGGATGAAATCTGAAAATTATTCAACTAATAAAGTCTAACTATTCTGGTTATAGAGAAAATTGACAAAAAAAGGCTAGTTACTTCAAGCAAAGGTCTCTTTTATGCAAACACTGAATTCGGCTCTGATGAGGCAGAAAATAAATTGGAACACAGCACTCGTCTCCAAAGAAATTCATTAGAATAGAGATACGAACGACAATAGCGAGTCACGGCATCTTATTTTGTGTTTAATATCATTGCAAGGGAAATTAAATATTAGAAACCTGAAAATATAGATGATTATAGATATACAGAATGAAATATATAGGAAAATTAAAATGACGATTTGATCATGTAATGTAATATGGGCCACATATTATATTTATTCCTTCGCGGGCTACATAGATGATTAGGTGTATCTGTCTATTATTTCTATCTCGCATACACACACTCTGTTTCAATATGTGTATCTTCTGCTTCAGATATGCAACTAATGCTAGTCTACTTTCCGGTATAATATCACTATTATTATTAATTCTCAGAAAGGAGCATTGTCTGAATAAGTCCATGCGCTGTTCGTTACAAATGGCGAACTCATGTTTCCGGTTAAGCAAGTGCATACCATTTCCAAAGGTAGGAACTGAAAATATACAACCAAGTTTCAACTATGGCATTTTTGTCCAGTGCTTATTTCAAACTAGTCATATGTAAAAATTCTCGGGAAATAGGTCACATTAACACTTTTTAAATTTTCGTCTTTACGTACGTCTCTATCTCACGACCATCATCGGAAGACTTATTATGTCAAAAAGGGTTTATTAAAACTAATTATAGCAAAAGCATCTATATCGCACAAATTCCAATCAGAGAAGACCACGTCGTCGAAACGAACAGAACCACGAATGATCGAAATTGTGTCGTCAATATTAAAGTATAAAAATTTTTGTAACAAGAACCCACTATTCAGTAATATTCTTATAATATACAAGCGCATGTTGGTATAGTCTCATAACAACTGAAGATCGAAGTAATTTGTTGAGTATCTACTTTCGAACCAGATGTAAGATTTATGAGGTACTTGAAAAAGGTTTCAGACCTGTATTGGAATATTACTTTTAAGCATTCTTCCTAAAATATATTTTTAACATTATAAAGACGCATGTAGGAATTTGCAAGAGTTTTAATTGATTAAATTAGTATAAATCTGACTTAATCCCTGAATATCATTCCTATGATTTACAGATTTCGAGTCACGTCTTATGTGAATCATCTCCAGGATAGATCTTTTATAATAATTGGTTTAATTAGTTAAAATATTAACATTTTTGTAATAAAATTGATGGTTATGATCAAAGCAGTGCTCGAATAGTGGATTCTTGGTACAAAAATTGTTATACTTCAATATTGACGATACAATTTTGATTATTCGTGGTTCTGTTCGTTTCGACGACGTGGGCTTTTTTGATTGAAATTTGTGCGATATGGACGCTTGTGCTATAATTAGTTTTAATGAACTCTTTTTGACATAATAAGTCTTCTGATGATGGTCGTGAGACCGAAACGTACGTAAAGACGAAAGTTTAAAACAAAGTGTTAATGTGACCTATTTCCCGAGAATTTTTATATATTATTCATACTGGGTCAAGAATCTTTATTATTCGAAACTAATGTTGTACTTCACAGGTTTCGATAAAAAAGTGTAATTGAGTACTATTGAATCTTTCAAACATAATGTTTGTTACGCTTATGATCCTAGTAATCATAACCTGACATGACATGTCTCATATTCGAAATGAGAATTCCTAAATACACTTGAATATGAATAAAATCATCATAATGCGGTACTCACCTATGTAACGTAATATTTGTATCTTACTCTTTTTTGTCTCCGAACATCCACAAGCTGCACTTGCACCAACCATGATTGTAGTTCAATGGTTTCGAAGCACAAAACCCTATTTATAGTTCGGATTAGAGTTTGTTCACAACATACTACTCACGATTGGATTCTACGAGTATTTAAAACACAAATTGATGACATAAAACTCTAGATTTGGTACAGAATAACCATAATCAGTCATTAATAGTAGCTTAAAATGACGACTCGCGTGTAATTTATCGCTACCCTCTGCTCCTTCCTGAGATTTTATATTCTGTGCTGTAACATTTTGTCTCTGCATCATACACATAATAGGAAGCATAAGTTCATCTTTCGTTCTAGAGAAAAGTGTTCTTACTTACTTATTTCTGATTATTTCAAAACCAAATTTCAAACCGTTATTCATGATTAGATCATAGATGCTTTTATAGAGCTAGATTTGAATTGGTTTTCACGAAAATTTCAAATGGTGTAAATTTGCAAATGTTCTTTGCCGTAGTCAAATTTACAGCCATCGGTTTAATGTAGCTGGCCATTACGGAATCTTTTCCGTGTGGGTGTTGAAATTGTAGCTGGAGTTGTTATTATGCAGTTGTGGGATATTGGAATTCAATCCTGTTAGATTCATGAACTCTCGGTTTCCGTTGTACTAGATTGCTACCCTGATTTATGAAGAATGTTTTATTACCATATGCAGAATGCATTAGAATTGAACGAGGTCCGGTCACATCTATTACAAAACAATTTTTCTCTTTATTTGAAGATTTGAAACCCAATTTCTGTGAAGTCTTAATTGTTCTGCCAGATCTAAGCGTATTTGGCAGTAAGCCTGCATCGCTGCAATTAAGCGTTCGCAAAACATGTAAACGCTGCAATTATTGTGATCCCTTTATGAACGTTGTGCAGATTGAACTTTTGTAAGAATAGTGCTATTATTTGGAGTGATGGCTTCAAAAAGGACAGTTCATTGGAGGCAAATGATGAATTCGACAATGACGAGGATAATGTCACTTTCTGCGAAGCGGAAGAAAGGACCTACGACAATAATGATACCCAATCTGCTCTAATATAGAAAACTTGATTTTTAAAATAAGGAATGATTTAATCAAATCCTCAAAACTCAACTGGAATTAGTAAGTGTAAAACTTACATCATTGAATTTGTCAACACTAATTAGACAACGGTCGACATCTAGCAGTGAAGAAATACCTCAGAATAAGGGAAATAGGAATAACAATCAACCTGTTAAGAAATCTACAAAATAAATGGCAATTATTGATAAACAGATATCTACATCATCAACATCTTGAAAATGTGTCTCCTCCAAATGCAAGTTCATCAAAATCTCCAGCAAAAATGAAAATGAATCAAACCGACAATCACCCTTGACCAAGGTGAGCAACAGGAAACATAAACACAGATCTAAGTGGTAAACTAATATAATTACAATTATTGGTAATGAAACAAATTGTAATACATCAAAAACAGGGCCAAGAAAAATCCTTTTCGAAAATGTCGAGAATGAATCCATATATAACAGCAAGAATTACGATATGCTTCTAGTGAATTTTTGATCTCTGTCAACTGACAAAGCAACTGCAAGCTTATAAGAGTACACTCACAATGAAGATTTATTCAAATCCCTGTCTCTTACCAAATTCTAGACAACAAGTCAATCTGAAGCCAGCCTTTCTTTCGAAATCTGCAATATGGTTCCAAGTTTCTTAAGAAAAATTTGAAGAGGAGGTGATGTAAAACTGGCTTGAAAACTAGTTGAATTAATTTCTCTCAATTCTGTTATAATCAGCAATTTGAGGTTTTTGGTGTATTGTGTAAGAGTAACAAGAGTATTCAAAAAATTACAAATACCTATTCGCCCCCAATTAGTAATTACAATTTTTTTTTAGAAATCGTTATGAAAGATTTGAATCATGTATATATAGCCAACATATTTATTTATTCATATTGAGAGAATTCAATCTTTATCCGAACAGAGATAAAGTTGAATTTTTTCAGATGGTTGCGAATTTATCAACATATAACTTGAATAGTAAAGTCTCTCATCCCATTAGAGATAATCATATATTGGACCACATATTTTCAGATGTTTACAATTCTAAGCAATATTTAGTGGTAGACTATTTCATATCTGATTACAGAACTTTGTGCTATGATACTTATTTTGGTTTTATTCCTCGAACTGTAGAATCCAGTGTAATTTCGATACATCTCATGTACAGTTGTTAAATTCCATTCAAATTGGCAAAACATATATCAGACGACTGATACCAAATAGAGATTTGAAATCATGAAATATTCATATTTAATTGTGAGAAAGACTTTCCTAAAATAAAACTACTTTTTCAAATCAAAAAAAAAACAGAATGTGCTGAAATAAAGCAATTCAGTCGACGGCTGCGAGACTTGTTTCAGCCGAAAAATGGATATTCTGTACTTGATAATATTCATAAGTCCACAAGAAGAGATAATACTGACATCATGAGAAGGAAGAAAAAGAACTTGTACCAACACTGAGTACTCACCTCCGATAATCCATGTCGCACCACCTGGAAACTCGTTGAACAGACCACGGACATTTCGAATGCTCAAACTGATCTGTTAATGGAACACAATAGGCAAATTGTTGAGTATCCGCATGTTTATGCGGATCTATCTAACTAGTTCTTTCGCTGTGATCATCTTAATAATATAATATAAAACAAGCTAAATCCCTAGAAACCATCAAGGAATGAAATGAAAAAAAATTATTCCATTCTCTAAAGAGGGATTTGATAGCGTGCCTAGTTTCTTGAAAAAACTTGCGTTTCCTATTATTGCATCACATCTCTCACATTTACTTAATCTAACTCTTACTTCTGGAGTATTTTCATCATAAATTAGAATAAGCAAGAAAGAACACGTTTTCAAGGGGGGACGAGTCCCACTAGATGGATAATTATAGCATTAACATCTCTTTTTTATGAAATTTTTGAGTATTGTTTCTGGCAAGACTTGAACATTTCACAGGTAAACTTAATATCTCAAATAACAATCAATTTGGATATCGAGTTCAACTATCGACTAGCGATGCAATTCTTCTATGGTAGAATGATACATTGAATGGAGTCAGGTGAGTGCACAGTAGGAATCTTTTGCGATCTAGGCAAGGTATTTGCATCGACATATACATATGGACTGCGCTAGGCAATGATAAGCGCGGCTAGTGCAGGCGTGAGAGAGGGAAAACGAAGAGGCCTGATACTGCCTTTCTATTGGCCGCTGCGTACTGTAGCTAGTATGTATTACGTCCCGAGCCGGCCTCTTCGTTTTCCCTCTCTCTCGCCTGCACTAGCCGCGCTTATCATTGCCACACGCAGTCCATATGTATATGTCGATGGGTATTTGACTGTGTATCTCATGATTTGTTGCTAAACAAATTGAAATTGTACGGTGCTCGGGGTCTAGCTCTCGTCTGGCTCTCGAATTCCTTGGTAATTCCGGAGTGAACATTAATGAAGAAATTGAATCTCTCTATGGCAATGATTTTTGGGCTATTTGATCAGGCAAGAACACAACAAATCTGCAAGATTCCTGCCAGTTCAACTTGTCTTCCATTTCGAGGAACTATTTGAGGTTTCCTAACTCTCACCGTATTATTCATCTAGACCTTCATCTAAATATCAATGAAATCTTGATTTATAGAGAAACTACAGCTAATTCCTTTTGGTATAGTCTTAGATGAACATTGTACTGAAATTAGAGGGAAATGAATTAAACTAGTATCTATGCTTTGATAGCCTCACGCCTACGATACGGGCTCTGCGTTTGGAGTAACTCAACAAAGACGTCTTCATAACCCAGAAAAGTGTTGAGATTGAGTAGGCAAACTCCTTGTAGAAACTTTTCCAAAATGTCATTAATTCTGTCTTGCTCTTAAGTTCATAAAAATGGTGACAGTTTCAAAACAACCTTACAGATACGCAATGTTAATACCAGACATCAAGACAACCTCAGGGTACCATTTTTCAAACTGCATATTATAAGAAAGTTCCCTAGAGACTTGGAGCCAAAAGCTTATAACAAACTATCAAGTGGCATGAAAACTGTGAATAATTGAAACTAAATTCAACCGTCTTCTAATTGCTTTTATTCTATAACATAATTTTTTAACACATACTACACTTTTTAATTCCTTATCTTTTAAAATTTCAATCTATTCATGTTCGTTTGACTGCCTATGTGATATTTCATGAACATTATTTGTATTTTGACGTGTCCCGTACATCATGTAGATGTCTTTGAGAATGAAGTGATATTATTGTTATCAATTATGCTAGGATTTTCGGTATTATCAGATTTGGTCTGCATTTTGGAACTTTATCATAACTGAATATTAGAATTTGTACTAGGATATGATGACTTTTCTATTTTGCCATAATTAAGTATTGTTGTTCTTTAGAATCCAATGGAGCTTGTACCTGTTTCTCAGTCTAACCTTTTTCGAAATATGTGCAAAACTTGCAGCTCCTTCAATGAAAAGCATAGTTGGAAACAACATTTCTTGGGCTTACCTAAAATATATGACATCAAACACGTATTTCCATAAAATATATAGCTTACAGATAACAAAAATACAAGAATATGAACTGGAATTGTTCCCCATTGTGATTAACACATGTTTTGCCATATAATCCTTTCACGCCTTAAGACGGACAAGTCGGGCAACCTGGGCGGTCATCTCATTAATCGCTGTGACTCAATCCAGTGGCCTAAAAAATTGTTATCTATGTAGGCTCTTACAGTTAGAGAATTGTGAGCAAGAGCCCCGACCTGCTGGAGATACATGTTTTTCAGAAGTGCTGTTGGCACATTTTCTTTTATCTTAGGCACAATATTCTCTAATATCTTCAGATATCTATTTCCATTGAGGCTGCCTTCAGATAGATGAAACCTAATTTTGAGCAGGTTCACCAGTTGAATTCCATGCGTTCATATGGAAAATTGCAAGTGTGATATGAATCTCGGGAATGATTAGACCGACAAAAAAGATATAAACTCCATATCTAATTCAACGTCGGAAGTGTATGAAACAGCTTGAAAACATTTTTCAAAATACTCACACAGGGGCCACTATAGATGTCACCTGAAATCGAAGATATTTGAAATTTTTGGCTCTAGGTTAGAACGTAAAAAACTGTCTGTCTTCACCAGTATTGTTCCCTCGAAAAAGGAAAAGTAGTTGCGAACCGCATCTTTCTGTCTTTGAAAATAAGATACCTTACAAAACCAACAAAATCTGGACACCCTGTACTTTTTCTCTTCACTTCGGCCTCTACTTACTTGAATTTATTATTTACCAAAATCAAAAAGTGTGTTTGTTCTTCTGAAAGAAGTCAATATTGACTCCATGGAAATTATTTGGTGCAGAAGACAAAGGAATGAGCGAATTATTATTCGGAAAAACCTTCTATCTTTCCGCTTGAAGAAGCTGAAAAAAAATGAAATTATTCGTCAAGGCCAACTGAATAAAATGGAAAATGTTGAAATGTTAATGTTCAGCTTAATACTGAACATAAATATGATTCAGTGTAAGTTTCGTTTCCAGGGCCTCCGATTTACCTACACAATGTCGAAACAGTTGAAAAAACAATTTAACTTCCCTATTTCTGGAAATAAATAGACGACCTCTATATTTTTGGGGAAACTGACAAATCTTCCAAAAGTACATTTAGCCTACTTAAAAAAATGCAAGTGTAACATATATCTCGAAAACAATTAGACCGACGGAAAGGTACAAGCTCCTTATCGAATTCAACATCTCAGGTGCATGGAACAGGGTGAAAACATTTTCCAAAATACGACACCTGAATTCGAAGACATATCGGAAATCTGTCTTCACCAGCGTTTTTTTCTCGAAAAAGTGGAACAGAGGGTTGCGAAAACCGCATCTTTCTATCTTTGAAAATAAGCGAGATACCTCACAAAACCTACGAAATCTGGACACACTGCACTATCTCTCTCATCATTCTGACCTCTGCTCACTTGGATTTATTATCTACCAAAAGTGTGCTTCTTCTTCAGAAAGAAGTCAATATTGACTCTATGAAACTTGTTTGGTGGAGAAGACCAAGGAATAATTGGAATTATTATTCGAAAATGCCTTCTATCGTTCTGCACGAAGTAATTGAATCTGCTCCAAAGCAGGTCAAAAGATTTATTTCATCAACTTGGTTTTCTGTGTCAAACGCTTTAGGGCAAGGTTTCAGAAACGAATTGTATTGTAATAAATTGAACTCAAAAAATTCTTCTATCAGGTTGTCTTCTTTCGGAACACCAGAAAAATATTTCGTTAATACATATATTAGAATAAATCAAAACGGAACTGGTAATACTTCAATACTGTTTGACAATAATGTCAAATGAACAACTTAACATAGCTTACAAAAATGAGTTTTACATCAAAGATTCTTGGGATTTCAAGGAATTCATTAACAGAATTACGATACCTAAAAACTATATCTTAGTATCACTAGATGTCACATCTTTATATACAAATATCCCTTAAGAATTAGCTAAACAAATAATTCAAAATAAATGGGATGAAATAAAACTATATACAAATTTACCTATGAATGAGTTCTTAACAGCTATAGAATATACATTCACCGCTAATTTTTTACAATATAAAGATGATTGTTATAAACAATTAGATGGTTGTGCAATGGGCTCTCCAATATCAAGTATCATAGCCCAAATAGTAATGGAATTCCTTGAAGAAAAAGTAGTATCTCAACTAAATTATAATATAGCCTTCTTCAAAAAATATGTTGAAGATTGTATTGCTGCAATCCCTGAAAACAAATGTTATGAATTTTTGAATTCTTTCAATTCCTTTCACCATAAGTTACAATTCACGATTGAATTAGAAAATCATAATGAAATAAATTTTTTAGATTTAACTTTAGTAAGAAAATCAAATGATAACAAAATTCTAACAAAATGGTATACCAAACCTACTTGGTCAGGAAGGTATACTAATTTCAATTCTAATATACCTAAAAAATATAAGAAAAATGTTATTATAAATCTAATAGATAGAGCTATTCGACTAAGTTCTCCTGAACTGAGAACTATATCTATTACAAAATCAAAAGAAACTTTAATAAGAAATAGTTATCCCATTGATTTAGTAAATTCGATAACTGAAGACAAAATTCATAAATTTTATAACTCATTTGGTGAAATCAATACCAATAATGAGAAAACTAATGATAGGCATTACATATCACTACCATATATTGGTGGACTTTCAGAGCAAATTTGTAATATAGTGAAACCTTATGACCTACATATATGTCATAAGACTTATTTAAATCAGAAAAGTCTCTTTACAAAATTAAAAAGCAGCGTACCTTTCAAAAAAATAACCAATATTGTTTATTCCATCCCTTGCAAAGATTGCGAAAAGGTATATATTGGCCAATCTTCACAATACCTCGAAAAAAGATTAAATGGCCACAAATATACCAAAAATTCATCAACTGCGCTCAATTAACATGTGAAAGACACTAACCATACTTTCGACTACAACCATACAAAAATTTTAAATATTGAAACAAACGACAACAAACGTTTGATATTAGAATCTATTCAAATTAAAAAGAACAATTTTGTAAAGGACAAAATAGATTCCAATCTTTCGAAACTGTACAATAATCTAATTCAAACTTAACAAAATTTTATTAATTTGAAGTGCCACTTTCCATTTGTCTATTTAAAATTCAACCTAAAAAAGATGAAGTACTATTTAACTATGACACTATAGAGTAACAATTTTGAGGTTAAATTCCATAGAATTATCTTAAACTTGAATAGTTATGATAGATCTGAAATGCTTATCATAGAATAACTAATTCATACAATAATTCATAGATATTTATAATTGTACAATATTGGAATGTCTTGTATTTAATCAAATTCAATCTATTTCAAATTGTAGTTAGCCATACATTACTCTTTCACACAACCGATCCAATGTTTTCTGCAGTTTTAATTGGATCTTAAAACACAAGTCGGCTGCAGACGCATTTCATTAATCGAAATCATCTATTCTTTTCTAAATTACATGGAAACACTAATTCAATTAACAATTTTGATAAAGGCAATAAACATTGTCGAAACGTCAAAACAGAATTTTTATTTCATTATCAGTATATATACGAACCAATATACCAAGAAAACATACATATATATATATATATATATATATATATATATATATATATATATATATATGTTTCGTCTTAGGTTCTCGCGGACATAATGTGTAGAACTGGATTCTCGGGTATTGATCCGCGTTGTGTGGTTTCGGTCCTCAAAAGGACCAATTTCACGACGTTTCGGCAAAGTCGCATTTGCCATCTTCAGGTGATTCGACCGTAGAGTCTGGAAGTTCGCTTAGATTTTCCAGACTCTACGGTCGAATCACCTGAAGATGGCAAATGCGACTTTGCCGAAACGTCGTGAAATTGGTCCTTTTGAGGACCGAAACCACACAACGCGGATCAATACCCGAGAATCCAGTTCTACATATATTTTATATATATATATATATATATATATATATATATATATATATATATTCTTTTATTGATATTCTTGAACCATTTGTAATATTTGTATGCTTTCTTGGTATATTGGTTCGTATATATACTGAAAATAAAACGAAAAAAAAAAAAGAAAAAAAAAATAATTTTTATTTCATTTTATTTTCAGTATATATACGAACCAATATACCAAGAAAGCATACAAATATATATATATATATATATATATATATATATATATATACATATATATATATATATATATGATAATGTACTGATAATGATAATGATAATGTACTTTATTGCTGTATAGTTTATACACTAAATTAGATTATACATTTTCGAAACAATAAAAACAATTAATAAATGTGATATATTGAGGAGTGACAGCTTGAGTTAATTAAATTAACTTGTGTGCTGTCATTTCAATAACATTCATAAGTATACAACAATAACCGCAAACGAAAGAAGAGTAAAAAAAGAAAAGTAAAATAAAAAAAAAATGAAGTAAAAAAAAGAAATGATAGAATATGCAATAATAAATAAGATAGAAAAGAAGTTGATTCATTTTAAGTAAAACCACTAAGTAATTTGGATCAAGACGTAGGTTGAATAAATAAATAAATGCTGCTGTTTCAATTGATTAATATTACTTTTTCAGGTTAAGTTATGTATGAGCATGTTGTTATTGGTGATAATCCAATTGGGTAAAACTTTGTTAAATACTCCTTTTGGTAGTGTTTTCATTTCTTTATTCAAAGTATTATAAATTTTGGGCCCAATATACGAGATGTGTTGTCTAGCTAGATTGTTAGTTATTCTAGGTAGCGCCAAGTGTGTTGAAGTATTTGCTTTAGTTGAGAGATTGTGGGTTAATTGTATTCTATATTTATTATTATTATGCATGAATTTGATTATTGATTTAATGTAAAGTTGCCTTATATTGAGATGTTTATTTTCGTTAAATAGCAGTTTTGTAGAATATCGTTTTGGTTTATTATTTATTATTTTCAATATGTGCTTCTGTATTATAATTAATGGTGACAGGTTAGTTGTGTATGTAGAACCCCAAAATGCAATTCCGTAATTTAGTAAAGACTCGACTAGACTGGTATATATTAGTTTTAGTTGTTTTATAGGAACTATGTCTCTGAGGACATAAAAGAGGTATATACATTTTCTCACTTTTTTTGTTAAGTACTCAATATGTTTTGTCCATTTTAAATTTTTGTCAATCATGATACCCAAATATTTGAATTGCTTATGACCTCACATGAGCAATCAATTTGCTGTGTACATTTGTGATTATGTATTTTAATCTCAGTTATATTAGGGATTTTATTGTTGTAGAGAAAGAATGTGATGAAATTACTTTTTGTTGTATTCAAAGTTAAATAGTTACAGTCTAGCCAATTTTTGATTCTGTTGATGCTCCATTCCGCTTTGTTCAAGACGTCTTCCCAGGTTGTACCGATAAATATCACAGCGGTATCATCAGCATAGCAAATGACTTTACCATTTATTTTGAGGTTTAATAAATCATTGATATGTATTAAAAACAGCAAGGGTCCTAAGACAGTTCCCTGGGGGACACCTTGTGTTACGTTGACTTCATCATCACTGATTGTGTTATTTATTCTCACACATTGTTTTCTGTTGCTTAAGTAGGATTCTATTAAATTGTATGCAGAACCTCGGATGCCTATTTTGTGAAGTTTATCAAGTAATATGCTGTGGGATATCGTGTCAAATGCTTTGCAAAGATCTAGAAAGAAGCACAATACTTTTTGATTGGAGTTTATTGGTGCAACTATTGCATGTGTCAATTCATCGATAGCATTTTCAGTGCAGCGACCCTTCATAAAGCCGTATTGTGATTCTGATATAATATTACACTTCATGAGGAAATTACAAAATCGGTCTTTGATGCACTTTTCAACAATTTTTGATAAATTGCTTATGAGTGAAATTGGTCTGTAATTAGAAATTTCTGATTTTGAATTTGCTTTATGAATTGGTATAATGATAGCTGTTTTAAAAATTGTTGGATATTCACCGCTTGAGAAAATCAAGTTCGTTATATGTTGAAGAGGTTTTAGAATAAATTTGTGGTACCTTTTTATGAAATTTTTGGTTATTCCGTCAGATCCAGTACTATTTGTATTTTTCAGAGAGTTTATATGTTTAATTATTTCAAGTTCTTGGATTGGATCTAGGAATATACTTTTTTCGTTGAATTCTATTTCAGAAAGTATTTCATTTTTGTTGTTATTTGTTATTTTGTCAGCTAACTCTTGGCCAATATTTGCAAAGTATTCGTTGAATCTTTTTGAGATGTCGCTATCATTTGTTAATTCAGTACCGTTTTGGCTTACAACCATATTTACTACATTATTAGTACTTTTATTGTGATGTGTAATAGTATTTATAATTTTCCATGTATCTCTAATATTTTTTGAGGAATCTAAGAGATTTTTGTAATAGGTAGTTTTGGCCTTTTTTATTAATTTTGATAAGTAGTTGCGATAATTTTTGTAACGCTCAATGTCCTCTAAAGCATTAGTGGTCATTGCTGTTTTATACAACTTATTTCTACTTTTAATTGATATTATGAGGCCTTGAGAGATCCATGGTTTCAAGGCTTTGGGTTGATTTCTTTGAATAGGTCTCGCGTATGAGGCTTTGGCGATAAAATTATTTATTTGATTTATAAACAGTTCTGTAGAAGCGTTAACGTCCCTATTATTAAGTACATCTCTCCAAGTTTCAATTGTTAGTTTTTTTGATAATTTATAGTGATTAATAATATATTTTATTGGTGCAGGGTAGTTTTTATTTAGCACATCATATTTTAAGTTAATATGTATTCCAATGGGGAGGTGATCTGTAAGTTGATAATTTATAATGAAAGATTCATGTTGGGATGACCTGGTGTGACATTTTAAAAAAACATGATCTAGACAAGTTTTACTATTATTTTGAATTCTTGTGGGTTGATCAATACATTGGATGAAACCGAATCCACTGAGAATGTTCAGATAGGAGTTAACTATATTATCACCAGTTTTAAGAATATCTATATTTAAATCGCCTGAGAAAATTTCTGTCGATTGTTGTTCAAGATTGCTATAGTATGATTGGAGATTTGTAATAACAATGTCACTATCAGCAGAAGGTGGTTTGTATATGGCCGATATACCGATTTTATTGTGGTTTTTTTCAATGATGATACGTAAGAATTTAGTACTATTAATATCTTCTATTGAACTCACAGCATTAAATGATTCTCTTGCATATATGACGGTGTCATCATTTTGGTTCATTTTAGACATGTTGTAGTAAATTTGATAAACTGGAATGTGAAATTCGTTTAAGTTGTCGATGTGCCAAGTTTCAGACAGGATCATAATGTCGAATTCAATGTTGACCGCTGATAAGAGTACTATGAAGTCATCAAAATTATGTCTAATACTACGGATATTTAGATGTATTATATTTAAATAGCTACTTTGAACATACTTTTGATTAAATTGAGCGGGACATTCGAGTGATACTGTATTGATAGTGTTATATTTATCTAATATTTCTGTGTCCGTCGGAAACATATTTAGTTATTATAATCTATCCTTTAATTCTTATAGTCAATTTTTTCTTTAATTTGTCTTATTTTGGCTAGGTACACAGAGCATTCTTTGTCAAAACTGTTGTGGTTTATGGTATATTTAGTTTTATATTTTTCATAGGACACTACACAATTTATGCACTTTTTAAATTCACTTTCACAGTTCTTGAAGGAGTGATTCTCCGCACATCTGGAACACGTACTTCCTTCTTTTAAGCAATTACCTGTTTTATGATGGTATTGACAGCACTTGAAGCATCTAAGAATACTTATATTTTCATATACTGGACATTTGTTGAATTTAATATTTATCTTGCCTACAGATATTAGTTTTTTAAACGCTGAGCCGTTGCATTCTATTATCGCTATTTTATAGTCTCCCTTTTCTGTAATCTTCAAAACTTGTAATTTCAGCTTGTCTTTTTCATTTAGCCATTCATTTTGTTTGAAGATAGATTCTATAACTTCTTCTTCTTATACGTTTTTACTTATAAATGCAATTTGCACTGTGGGCTTTCTCATATCTGTTTCTATGATGGAGTAATTTAAACTCATTTTATTTTCTATTTCTGTTTTCATTTTACTATTAGCTGTTTTAGAATTGCATTTTATTAGGAGTGCCCCATTTTTACCATTTTTTATAGAGTTAATTCCAACACCAATAACTGTACGATTAATCATTTGTTCTAATTCGTTTTTTGTTTTGTTGCATATTTGCTTATCATCTTTGGGGGTAATTATTAGAGTAGATATTGGTTCTTTTTGTATTTGATGTAGCGGTTTTATATTTGTTATTTGGGCATAAGTGGGATGTATGTTTTGAGATATAAATACGTCTTCTTTTATTTTATTTTCATTTTCCTCTATCTTATTTTCCAGCATTTGAATGATTTTTTCTTTTGCTTCAATTAGTGAGTTTTTACTTTCGATAATACTGTTTAATAGCTTAAATGTATCCATTTCGCGACAGAATTGACAGTAAAAATGCATAACTCTTTCTTTTAATTGGAATACTTTTATTTCCGATGCCGACAGTTGTCCACATGTTTTGCATATACTTTTTTTGCACCCATCACAAGAAATGATTATTATATCCCTTGATGATTTACTACTACAAAAACTGCATTCCATATCTGTATTGTATCCTTTTTTGTTTTGGTCAATTTTTGTTTTTATGATATAAATTAAGTTTTACCTTCATGTTTCCTAGTTATCAATTCAATTATTCTTACTTGTAGTGCACCAAATTATACAATTTTTAGAGGATTACTTTCCTCCTCTTCTTATGTTCTATATATTTAGATTATTAATACTTGTTAAATTCTTTTAATCACTTTGAATTTCCTTTTAACCAGGAGCACTTTTAACACGTGTTGCTTGATCTATGATAAAATATGAAAATGAGTATATATAGTTACAGATGTGGTTTTAGTAACCCTTTTCTACTATTTCTAGAAAACAGCGCTGGTGCAGTCAGAGTTTTGATATGTCTTTTAGTTCTTGCTACAGGCAAATATTAAAAAATGTTCGATTTCAGGTGAGTTCTGTAGTTCTCGCACTGTCTCATAGACTTTTCATGATGAATTCATTTGACAGTCTAAACCTTTCTGGTAATCATTTCCGAGATATATGCTACACTTGCATTTTTATATGTATCCATAGAAAATTTTTCGTCATCGGGCAGTAAGTCGTAGGTGAGTACAGGAACACACTAGAGCATATTATTAAGATGAACCTTTACACTTCAATATTTTTCCTCTTTTTCAATTGGTCATGACGAATGATCAAATTTTTGTCACCATATCAAGAAAGCCTTCATCAAGTTAGTTGTTCGTTTGACATTATTGTCAAGCAGTATTGAAGTATTACCAGTTCCGTTTTGATTTATTCTAATATATGTATTTTGCTGTGTACATTTGTGATTATATATTTTAATCTCAGTTATATTAGGGATTTCATTGTTGTAGAGAAAGAATGTGATGAAATTACTTTTTGTTGTATTCAAAGTTAAATAGTTACAGTCTAGCCAATTTTTGATTCTGTTGATGCTCCATTCCGCTTTGTTCAAGACGTCTTCCCAGGTTGTACCGATAAATATCACAGCGGTATCATCAGCATAGCAAATGACTTTACCATTTATTTTGAGGTTTAATAAATCATTGATATGTATTAAAAACAGCAAGGGTCCTAAGACAGTTCCCTGGGGGACACCTTGTGTTACGTTGACTTCATCACTGATTGTGTTATTTATTCTCACACATTGTTTTCTGTTGCTTAAGTAGGATTCTATTAAATTGTATGCAGAACCTCGGATGCCTATTTTGTGAAGTTTATCAAGTAATATGCTGTGGGATATCGTGTCAAATGCTTTGCAAAGATCTAGAAAGAAGCACAATACTTTTTGATTGGAGTTTATTGGTGCAACTATTGCATGTGTCAATTCATCGATAGCATTTTCAGTGCAGCGACCCTTCATAAAGCCGTATTGTGATTCTGATATAATATTACACTTCATGAGGAAATTACAAAATCGGTTTTTGATGCACTTTTCAACAATTTTTGATAAATTGCTTATGAGTGAAATTGGTCTGTAATTAGAAATTTCTGATTTTGAATTTGCTTTATGAATTGGTATAATGATAGCTGTTTCAAAAATTGTTGGATATTCACCGCTTGAGAAAATCAAGTTCGTTATATGTTGAAGAGGTTTTAGAATAAATTTGTGGTACCTTTTTATGAAATTTTTGGTTATTCCGTCAGATCCAGTACTATTTGTATTTTTCAGAGAGTTTATATGTTTAATTATTTCAAGTTCTTGGATTGGATCTAGGAATATACTTTTTTCGTTGAATTCTATTTCAGAAAGTATTTCATTTTTGTTGTTATTTGTTATTTTGTCAGCTAACTCTTGGCCAATATTTGCAAAGTATTCGTTGAATCTTTTTGAGATGTCGCTATCATTTGTTTATTCAGTACCGTTTTGGCTTACAACCATATTTACTACATTATTAGTACTTTTATTGTGATGTGTAATAGTATTTATAATATTTATATTTATATTTTCATATACTGGACATTTGTTGAATTTAATATTTATCTTGCCTACAGATATTAGTTTTTTAAACGCTGAGCCGTTGCATTCTATTATCGCTATTTGATAGTCTCCCTCTTCTGTAATCTTCAAAACTTGTAATTTCAGCTTGTCTTTTTCATTTAGCCATTCATTTTGTTTGAAAATAGATTCTATAACTTCTTCTTCTTATACGTTTTTACTTATAAATGCAATTTGCACTGTGGGCTTTCTCATATCTGTTTCTATGATGGAGTAATTTAAACTCATTTTATTTTCTATTTCTGTTTTCATTTCACTATTAGCTGTTTTAGAATTGCATTTTATTAGGAGTGCCCCATTTCTACCATTTTTTATAGAGTTAATTCCAACACCAATAACTGTACGATTAATCATTTGTTCTAATTCGTTTTTTGTTTTGTTGCATATTTGCTTATCATCTTTGGGGGTAATTATTAGAGTAGATATTGGTTCTTTTTGTATTTGATGTAGCGGTTTTATATTTGTTATTTGGGCATAAGTGGGTTGTATGTTTTGAGATATAAATACGTCTTCTTTTATTTTATTTTCATTTTCCTCTATCTTATTTTCCAGCATTTGAATGATTTTTTCTTTTGCTTCAATTAGTGAGTTTTTACTTTCGATAATACTGTTTAATAGCTTAAATGTATCCATTTCGCGACAGAATTGACAGTAAAAATGCATAACTCTTTCTTTTAATTGAAATACTTTTATTTCCGATGCCGACAGTTGTCCACATGTTTTGCATATACTTTTTTTGCACCCTTCACAAGAAATGATTATTATATCCCTTGATGATTTACTACTACAAAAACTGCATTCCATATCTGTATTGTATCCTTTTTTGTTTTGGTCAATTTTTGTTTTTATGATATAAATTAAGTTTTACCTTCATGTTTCCTAGTTATTAATTCAATTATTCTTACTTGTAGTGCACCAAATTATACAATTTTTAGAGGATTACTTTCCTCCTCTTCTTATGTTCTATATATTTAGATTATTAATACTTGTTAAATTCTTTTAATCACTTTGAATTTCCTTTTAACCAGGAGCACTTTTAACACGTGTTGCTTGATCGATGATAAAATATGAAAATGAGTATATATAGTTACAGATGTGGTTTTAGTAACCCTTTTCTACTATTTCTAGAAAACAGCGCTGGTGCAGTCAAAGTTTTGATATGTCTTTTAGTTCTTGCTACAGGCAAATATTAAAAAATGTTCGATTTCAGGTGAGTTCTGTAGTTCTCGCACTGTCTCATAGACTTTTCATGATGAATTCATTTGACAGTCTAAACCTTTCTGGTAATCATTTCCGAGATATATGCTACACTTGCATTTTTATATGTATCCATAGAAAATTTTTCGTCATCGGGCAGTAAGTCGTAGGTGAGTACAGGAACACACTAGAGCATATTATTAAGATGAACCTTTACACTTCAATATTTTTCCTCTTTTTCAATTGGTCATGACGAATGATCAAATTTTTGTCACCATATCAAGAAAGCCTTCATCAAGTTAGTTGTTCGTTTGACATTATTGTCAAGCAGTATTGAAGTATTACCAGTTCCGTTTTGATTTATTCTAATATATGTATTTTGCTGTGTACATTTGTGATTATGTATTTTAATCTCAGTTATATTAGGGATTTTATTGTTGTAGAGAAAGAATGTGATGAAATTACTTTTTGTTGTATTCGAAGTTAAATAGTTACAGTCTAGCCAATTTTTGATTCTGTTGATGCTCCATTCCGCTTTGTTCAAGACGTCTTCCCAGGTTGTACCGATAAATATCACAGCGGTATCATCAGCATAGCAAATGACTTTACCATTTATTTTGAGGTTTAATAAATCATTGATATGTATTAAAAACAGCAAGGGTCCTAAGACAGTTCCCTGGAGGACACCTTGTGTTACGTTGACTTCATCACTGATTGTGTTATTCATTCTCACACATTGTTTTCTGTTGCTTAAGTAGGATTCTATTAAATTGTATGCAGAACCTCGGATGCCTATTTTGTGAAGTTTATCAAGTAATATGCTGTGGGATATCGTGTCAAATGCTTTGCAAAGATCTAGAAAGAAGCACAATACTTTTTGATTGGAGTTTATTGGTGCAACTATTGCATGTGTCAATTCATCGATAGCATTTTCAGTGCAGCGACCCTTCATAAAGCCGTATTGTGATTCTGATATAATATTACACTTCATGAGGAAATTACAAAATCGGTCTTTGATGCACTTTTCAAAAATTTTTGATAAATTGCTTATGAGTGAAATTGGTCTGTAATTAGAAATTTCTGATTTTGAATTTGCTTTATGAATTGGTATAATGATAGCTGTTTTAAAAATTGTTGGATATTCACCGCTTGAGAAAATCAAGTTCGTTATATGTTGAAGAGGTTTTAGAATAAATTTGTGGTACCTTTTTATGAAATTTTTGGTTATTCCGTCAGATCCAGTACTATTTGTATTTTTCAGAGAGTTTATATGTTTAATTATTTCAAGTTCTTGGATTGGATCTAGGAATATACTTTTTTCGTTGAATTCTATTTCAGAAAGTATTTCATTTTTGTTGTTATTTGTTATTTTGTCAGCTAACTCTTGGCCAATATTTGCAAAGTATTCGTTGAATCTTTTTGAGATGTCGCTATCATTTGTTAATTCAGTACCGTTTTGGCTTACAACCATATTTACTACATTATTAGTACTTTTATTGTGATGTGTAATAGTATTTATAATATTTATATTTATATTTTCATATACTGGACATTTGTTGAATTTAATATTTATCTTGCCTACAGATATTAGTTTTTTAAACGCTGAGCCGTTGCATTCTATTATCGCTATTTTATAGTCTCCCTTTTCTGTAATCTTCAAAACTTGTAATTTCAGCTTGTCTTTTTCATTTAGCCATTCATTTTGTTTGAAAATAGATTCTATAACTTCTTCTTGTTATACGTTTTTACTTATAAATGCAATTTGCACTGTGGGCTTTCTCATATCTGTTTCTATGATGGAGTAATTTAAACTCATTTTATTTTCTATTTCTGTTTTCATTTTACTATAAGCTGTTTTAGAATTGCATTTTATTAGGAGTGCCCCATTTCTACCATTTTTTATAGAGTTAATTCCAACACCAATAACTGTACGATTAATCATTTGTTCTAATTCGTTTTTTGTTTTGTTGCATATTTGCTTATCATCTTTGGGGGTAATTATTAGAGTAGATATTGGTTCTTTTTGTATTTGATGTAGCTGTTTTATATTTGTTATTTGGGCATAAGTGGGATGTATGTTTTGAGATATAAATACGTCTTCTTTTATTTTATTTTCATTTTCCTCTATCTTATTTTCCAGCATTTGAATGATTTTTTCTTTTGCTTCAATTAGTGAGTTTTTACTTTCGATAATACTGTTTAATAGCTTAAATGTATCCATTTCGCGACAGAATTGACAGTAAAAATGCATAACTCTTTCTTTTAATTGAAATACTTTTATTTCCGATGCCGACAGTTGTCCACATGTTTTGCATATACTTTTTTTGCACCCATCACAAGAAATGATTATTATATCCCTTGATGATTTACTACTACAAAAACTGCATTCCATATCTGTATTGTATCCTTTTTTGTTTTGGTCAATTTTTGTTTTTATGATATAAATTAAGTTTTACCTTCATGTTTCCTAGTTATTAATTCAATTATTCTTACTTGTAGTGCATCAAATTATACAATTTTTAGAGGATTACTTTCCTCTCCTTCTTATGTTCTATATATTTAGATTATTAATACTTGTTAAATTCTTCTAATCACTTTGAATTTCCTTTTAACCAGGACCACTTTTAACACGTGTTGCTTGATCGATGATAAAATATGAAAATGAGTATATATAGTTACAGATGTGGTTTTAGTAACCCTTTTCTACTATTTCTAGAAAACAGCGCTGGTGCAGTCAGAGTTTTGATATGTCTTTTAGTTCTTGCTACAGGCAAATATTAAAAAATGTTCGATTTCAGGTGAGTTCTGTAGTTCTCGCACTGTCTCATAGACTTTTCATGATGAATTCATTTGACAGTCTAAACCTTTCTGGTAATCATTTCCGAGATATATGCTACACTTGCATTTTTATATGTATCCATAGAAAATTTTTCGTCATCGGGCAGTAAGTCGTAGGTGAGTACAGGAACACACTAGAGCATATTATTAAGATGAACCTTTACACTTCAATATTTTTCCTCTTTTTCAATTGGTCATGACGAATGATCAAATTTTTGTCACCATATCAAGAAAGCCTTCATCAAGTTAGTTGTTCGTTTGACATTATTGTCAAGCAGTATTGAAGTATTACCAGTTCCGTTTTGATTTATTCTAATATATGTATTTACGAAATATTTTTCTGGTATTCCGAAAGAAGACAACCTGTTAGAAGAATTTTTTGAGTTCAATTTATCACAATACAATTCATTTTTGAAACCTTGCCCTAAAGCGTTTGACACAGAAAACCAAGTTGATGAAATAAATCTTTTGACCTGCTTTGGAGCAGATTCAATTACTTCGTGCAGAACGATAGAAGGCATTTTCGAATAATAATTCCAATTATTCCTTGGTCTTCTCCACCAAATAAGTTTCATAGAGTCAATATTGACTTCTTTCTGAAGAAGAAGCACACTTTTGGTAGATAATAAATCCAAGTGAGCAGAGGTCAGAATGATGAGAGAGATAGTGCAGTGTGTCCAGATTTCGTAGGTTTTGTGAAGTATCTCGCTTATTTTCAAAGATAGAAAGATGCGGTTTTCGCAACCCTCTGTTCCACTTTTTCGAGAAAACAACGCTGGTGAAGACAGATTTCCGATATGTCTTCGAATTTAGGTGTCTTCTGTAGCGGACGGAAGAGCCGTATTTTGGAAAATGTTTTCACCCTGTTCCATGCACCTGAGATGTTGAATTCGATAAGTAGCTTGTACCTTTCCGTCGGTCTAATTGTTTTCGAGATATATGTTACACTTGCATTTTTTTAAGTAGGCTAAATGCACTTTTGGAAGATTTGTCAGTTTCCCCAAAAATATAGAGATCGTCTATTTATTTCCAGAAATAGGGAAGTTAAATTGTTTTTTTAAATGTTTTGACATTATGTAGGTAAATCGGAGGCCCTGGAAACGAAACTTACACTGAATCATATTTATGTTCAGTATTAAGCTGAACATTAACATTCCAACATTTTCCATTTCATTCAGTTGGCCTTGACGAATAATTTCATTTTTTTTCAGCTTCTTCAAGCGGAAAGATAGAAGGTTTTTCCGAATAATAATTCGCTCATTCCTTTGTCTTCTGCACCAAATAATTTTCATGGAGTCAATATTGACTTCTTTCAGAAGAACAAACACACTTTTTGATTTTGGTAGATAATAAATTCAAGTAAGTAGAGGCCGAAGTGAAGAGAAAGAGTACAGGGTGTCCAGATTTTGTTGGTTTTGTAAGGTATCATATTTTCAAAGACAGAAAGATGCGGTTCGCAACTATTTTTCCTTTTTCGAGGAAACAATACTGGCGAAGACAGACAGTTTTTTACGTTCTAACCTAGAGCCAAAAATTTCAAATATCTTCGATTTCAGGTGACATCTATAGTGGCCCCTGTGTGAGTATTTTGAAAAATGTTTTCAAGCTGTTTCATACACCTCCGAAGTTGGATTAGATATGGCGTTTATATCTTTTTTGTCGGTCTAATCGTTTCCGAGATTCATATCATACTTGCAATTTTCCATATGAACGCATGGAATTTAACTGGTGAACCTGCTCAAAAATTAGGTTTCATCTATTTGAAGGCAGCCTCAATGGGAATAGATATCTGAAGATATTAGAGAATATTGGGCCTAAGATAAAAGAAAATGTGCCCACAGCACTTCTGAAAAACATATATCTCCAGCAGGTCGGGGCTCTTGCTCACAATTCTATAACTGTAAGAGCCTACTTAGATTTCAATTTTTTAGGCCACTGGATTGAGTCACAGCGATTAATGAGATGACCGCCCAGGTCGCCCGACTTGTCCGTCTTAAGGCGTGGAAGGATTATATGCGAAACATGTGTTAATCACAAAGGGGAACAATTCGAGTTCATATTCTTGTATTTTTGTTATCTGTAAGCTATATATTTTATGGAAATACGTGTATGGTGTCATATATTTTAGGAAAGCCTAAGAAATGTTGTTTCCAACTATGCTTTCCATTGAAGAAGCTGCAAGTTTTGCACATATTTCGAAAAAGGTTAGACTGAGAAACAGGTACAAGCTCCATTGGATTCTAAAGAACAACAATACTTAATTATGGCATAATAGAAAAGTCATCATATCACTTCATTCTCAAAGACATCTACATGATGTACGGGACACTTCAAAATACAAATAATGTTCATGAAATAACGAACATAAATAGATTGAAATTTCAAAAGATATGGAATTAAAAAGTGTGGATTATGTGTTAAAAAATTCCGTTAGAGAATAAAAGCAATTAGAAGACGGTTAAATTTAGTTTCAATTATTGACAGTTTTCATGCCACTTGATAGTTTGTTATAAGCTTTTGGCTCCAAGTCTCTAGGGAACATTCTTATAATATGCACTTTGAAAAATGGTACCCTGAGGTTGTCTTGATGTCTGGTATTAACATTGCGTATCTGTAAGGTTGTTTTGAAACTGTCACTATTTTTATGAACTTAAGAGCAAGACAGAATTAATAACATTTTGGAAAAGTTTCTACAAGAAGTTTGCCTACTCAATCTCAATACTTTTCTGGGTTATGAAGACGTCTTTGTTGAGTTACTCCAAACGCAGAGCCCGTATCGTAGGCGTGAGGCTATCAAAGCATAGAAACTAGTTGGATTCATTTCTCTCATAATTTCAGTGCGATGTTCATCTAAGACTATACCAAAAGGAATTAGCTGTCGTTTCTCTATAATTCAAGATTTCATTGATATTTAGATGAAGGTCTAGATGAATAGTACGGTGAGAGTTAGGAAACCTCAAATAGTTCCTCGAAATGGAAGACAAGTTGATCTGGCAGGAATCTTGCAGATTTGTTGTGTTCTTGGCTGATCTAATAGCCCATAAATCATTGCCATAGACAGATTCAATTTCTTCAGAGATGTTCACTCCGGAATTACCAAGGAATTCGAGACCCAGACGAGAGCTAGACCCCGAGCACCATACAATTTTAATTTGTTTAGCAACAAATCATGAGATACACAGTCAAATACCCATCGACATATACATATGGACTGCGCGTGGCAATGATAAGCGCGGCTAGTGCAGGCGAGAGAGAGGGAAAACGAAGAGGCCGGCTCGGGACGTAATACATACTAGCTACAGTACGCAGCGGCCAATAGAAACGCAGTATTAGGCCTCTTCGTTTTCCCTCTCTCACGCCTGCACTAGCCGCGCTTATCATTGCCTAGCGCAGTCCATATGTATATGTCGATGCAAATACCTTGCCTAGATCGCAGAAGATTCCTACTGTGCACTCACCTGACTCCATTCAATGTATCATTCTACCATAGAAGAATTGCATCGCTAGTCGAAAGTTGTGGTAGATATCCAAATTGCTTGTTATTTTAGATATTAAGTTTACCTGTGAAACTTTCAAGTCTTGCCAGAAATAATATTCAAAAATTTCATAAAAAAGATATGTCAATGCTATAATTATCCATCTAGTGGGACTCGTCCCCCCTTGAAAACGTGTTCTTTCCTGCTTATTCTAATTTATGATGGAAATACTCCAGAAGTAAGAGTTAGATTAAGTGAATGTGAGAGACGTGATGCAATAATAGGAAACGCTAGTTTTTTCAAGAAACTAGGCACGCTATCAAATCCCTCTTGGGTATATACCCGAAGATAAAATAACACATAGTGTTTATGAAGTATCATGTGCTCATTGTCCTTCTAAATATATCGGACAGTTATCACAATATATTTCTGAAAGAATGAAAGGCCATAAATATTCAAAAAATGTAACAGCGTTGAAAAAACACGAAACGCAAACTAAACATACGTTCAATTTAAATAAATTTAAAATCTTAACAGTAGAACACAATCAAAAAGCCAGAGAAGTACTTGAGATAATACACATAAATAAACAAAAAAATAGTATTAATGACCGATCAGATGTCAAAGGGCTTGGAAATATTTACAATATTGTAATGTAATAATTTAAAACAACATAAAAATATTAACAGATGGTAGTTTGATATTATCCTGTGAAATAAAGCAAAAACGCAACGGTTGATTAATCATATCATTCCAGACTGAACTAAGAAAGGTGACAGTAGTGGTTATCTGATCTCTGTTAATATTATGTTATGTCAATTAGTGTCTTGTAAATGTGTTTTATAGGTATGTACAAGTGAGAATATTGCATGTTACAATAATCATTGCTCATAGTTTATAATATATAATACAAGTGCATGTAGTTCCACGATTTTAAAGTAATAACATAAGTTTGAACACTAGTCATTATTAAACAATATATATTTTTGTAGAGAGAATTATCTTCTGATAATGGGATCTGAATCTCGAAACTAGTAAGGATGTGTGAATAATCTACGTGTTTCAATAAGCCGCTACTCCCAAGAAAAATAAAATAAGTAAATATGTAAATATAATATATATATATATATATATATATATATATATATATATATATATATATATATATATATATATATATATATATATGCCGGGATATACTCCGCATTGTCGTGGATTGGTTCCGATAGAAACCGTTGATATAACGACGTTTCGGCACAATCTCATGTGCCATCTTCAGGTCTTCTTTTCAGGGCTGCTGCTCTGCTTCGAGTTAACTTGAAACTGATCTCCGATGATCCTGCTGGTGTTTTATGTATTCTTGTTACGTCTGGATGATTTTGCCGGTTCGATACGTCTGATTGACTTTGTTGGTCTGTTGCGTTTGAGCGATTTTGTCGGTTCGTTGCGTTCGAGCGAGTTTGACGGTCCGTTGAATTAGTCTGCTTAACTGTTCTCCTGTGTGGTTGATGGGCTGGTTTCCAAGCAGTTGGTAATCTCTGTGTGTCATCTCTTTTATTAAGATTTGAAGGTCGCTTCTCGATTTCAATAGCTTCTCTTATGATGCTTTTGTTTTGTGCTCCAAGCTGGCAAGGACTCGGGTGTTGTCAAAATCGATTTCATGTGAAGTTTTTCTCACATGATCGGCAAGTGATGATGTGGTTTTTTGCTTTGCGACTGCATTGCGGTGTTCTTCACATCGAATGTTGATTCTTCTGTTGGTTTGTCCTATATAGCTTCCTCCGCAATCTTTGCATGGTATTTCGTAGACCCCTTGTGTTCCCAGATTTATTTTGGATTTAGCGTTGGGTAGTATTTGAACAAACTTTCTTGTCGTGTTGAAACTTGTCTCAATGTTGTGTTTTTTGAGAATTCTGCTGATCTTCTCTGTAGTACTTTTGATGTATGGCAGATGGGCTTTGGCGACAGGTTTTTCTTCTTCTTCATCTGTGGTTCGATCTGTCTGGCGTCGGGGCCTTAGTGCTCGTCTGATATTGTTTTCTGAAAACCCGTTTTGTTGTAGAGTGGTTTGTATTGTCTGCATTTCTTGTTTTTTGTGGTCATTGTCGGTTAGTCGGTCTGTTCTGGTTATGAATGTTTTTATCACGGCTTGAAGTTGTACTGGATGGTGATGTGACTGGGCGTTCAGGTAACGATTCGTGTGTGTTGGTTTCCTGTATATGGTGTGTCCTATTCTGCCGTTTCTCTTGCTTACAAAAACATCTGGGAAGGGTAGTTGGTTGTCCTTCTCGATCTCCATTGTGAACTTGATTTTTCCGTGAATTCTGTTTAAGTGGCTCAGAAAATTCATCAGTGCGGCTTCTCCGTGGGTCCAGATGACAAACGTATCGTCTACGTATCGTAGCCATAGTTTTGGTTTTTGGCTGGCTGTTTGGATGACTCGTTCTTCGAAGTCTGTCATAAACAGATTGGCTAATACTGGGGATAAGGGTGATCCCATCGGTGCTCCTTCAATTTGATTGTATCTTTGGTCCTTGTAGATGAAGTACGAATTTTTGAGGCAGTGTTTGGTTAGTTCGATGATGTCCTTTCGTATCTGGTATTTCTTCTGGATAATTTCGATGGCCTCATCGATGGGGATATTAGTGAAGAGTGATACGATGTCGAAGCTCACGAGCATGTGGCCAGGTTCCAGCTTTATGTTTTTATGCGTTTGATGAAGTGGCTTACGTTCTTCACGTAAGATTCGGCTTCTTCGGCATAGGGTTGTAGCTTCTCTGCTAGAAATTTTGCTGGAACCTGGGCATGTGGCCAGGTTCCCTTATCCTTACCCTTATTCCCAGTATTAGCCAATCTGTTTATGACAGACTTTGAAGAACGAGTCATCCAAACAGTCAGCCAAAAACCAAAACTATGGCTACGATACGTAGACGATACGTTTGTCATCTGGACTCACGGAGAAGCCGCACTGATAAATTTTCTGAGCCACTTAAACAGAATTCACGGAAAAATCAAGTTCACAATGGAGATCGAGAAGGACAACCAACTACCCTTCCCAGATGTTTTTGTGAGCAAGAGAAACGGCAGAATAGGACACACCATATACAGGAAACCAACACACACAAATCGTTACCTGAACGCCCAGTCACATCACCATCCAGTACAACTTCAAGCCGTAATAAAAACACTCATAACCAGATCAGACCGACTAACCGACAATGACCACAAAAAACAAGAAATGCAGACAATACAAACCACTCTACAACAAAACGGGTTTTCAGAAAACAATATCAGACGAGCTTCAAGGCCCCGACGCCAGACAGATCGAACCACAGATGAAGAAGAAGAAAAACCTGTCGCCAAAGCGCATCTGCCATACATCAAAAGTTCTACAGAGAAGATCAGCAGAATCCTCAAAAAACACAACATTGAGACAAGTTTCAACACGACAAGAAAGATTGGTCAAATACTACCCAACGCTAAATCCAAAATAAATCTGGAGACACAAGGGGTCTACGAAATACCATGCTAAGATTGCGGAGGAAGCTACATGGGACAAACCAACAGAAGAATCAACATTCGACGTGAAGAACACCGCAATGTGGTCGCAAAGCAAGAAACCACATCATCACTTGCCGAACCTGTGAGAAAAACTTCACATGAAATCGATTTTGACAACACCCGAGTCCTAGCCAGCTTGGAGCACAAAACAAAACGCATCATAAGAGAAGCTATAGAAATCGAGAAGCGACCTTCAAATCTTAATAAAAGAGATGACACACAGAGATCACCTACTGCTTGGGAATCAGCCCTTCAACCACACAGGAGAACAGTCAAGCAGACTAATTCAACGGACCGTCTAACTCGCTCGAACGCAACGAACCGACAAAATCCTCAAACGCAACGGACCAACAAAGTCAATCAGACGTATCGAACCGGCGAAATCATCCAGAAGTAACAAGAATACATAAAACACCAGCAGGATCATCGGAGATCAGTTATCTCGAAGCAAAGCAGCAGCCCTGAAGAGAAGCCCTGAAGATGGCACATGAGATTGTGCCGAAACGTCGTCATTACAACGGTTTCTATCTAAACCAATCCACGACAACGCAAAGTATATCCCGACAACCGAACACATCATATATATATACATATATATATTCTTGGTATATTGGTTCGTATATATACTGAAAATGGAATAAAAATTCTGTTTGACGTTTCGACAATGTTTATTGTCTTTATCAAAATGTGAATTAGTGTTCCCTTGTAATTTAGAAAAGAATAGATGATTTCGATTAATGAAATGCGTCTGCAGCCGACTTGTGTTTTAAGATCCAATTAAAACTGCAGAAAACATTGGATCGGTTGTGTGTGAAAGAGTAATATATGGCTAATTACAATTTGAAATGGATTGGATTTGATTAAATACAAGATATTTTAAGATTGTACAATTATAAATATCTATGATTATTGTATGAATTAGTTATTCTATGATAAACACTTCCGATGTATCCATAGAAAACATTGGATCGGTTGTGTGTGAAAGAGTAATGTATGGCCAATTACAATTTGAAATGGATTGAATTTAATTAAATACAAGATATTCTAATATTGTACAATTATAAATATCTATGATTATTGTATGAATTAGTTATTCTATGATAAACACTCTATCCACATCTATTATAATCAACTATTCAAATTACATGGAAACACTAATCCTTATTTTTAATAAAGACAATAAACATTGTCGAAACGTCAAAAAGAATTTTCATTTCATTTTATTTTCAGAATATATACGAACCAATATACCAAGAAAGCATACAAATATTACAAATGGTTCAAGAATATCAATAAAAGAATAATTTGGCCTGGTGAAATAGGTTTTTTATTTTTCAAGAATACACTACTCTCAACATCAATATACATACATCATAAGAATCATGGCTTTTTATAACAAAATTGAAGAAAATTATGGATTCTACACCGTCCATTTATTGAAAACGTTCTCAAAGATGAAGAATACTTTCGCCAATCAGAAGGGAAAATAGGAAAATATAGTTATTACGACTATAAAGTTCAAGAATAATACCAAAATTTTCAAAAATCAATGATAATCACATCATTCTCAATAGTGAGTAATTAGATAATGCTTATCTTCAATTCAAGGAAACATTTCAATTGAAAGTATTAAAACCTCTTAATATCTGACACTTTTAAATGTCAATTCAAAATTCAACCTAAAAAAGATAACGTATTGTTTAACTATGACACTATGAGTAACAATTTTGAGGTTAAATTCCATAGGATTATCTTAAACTTGAATAGTTGATTATAGTAGATTTGGATAGAGTGTTTATCATAGAATAACTAATTCATACAATAATCATAGATATTTATAATTGTACAATCTTAGAATGTCTTGTATTTAATCAAATTCAATCCATTTCAAATTGTAATTGGCCATACATTACTCTTTCACACACAACCGATCCAATGTTTTCTGCAGTTTTAATTGGATCTTAAGACACAAGTCGGCTGCAGACGCATTTCCTTAATCGAAATCATCTATTCTTTTCTAAATTACATGGGAACACTAATCCACAATTTTGATGAAGACCATAAACATTGTCGAAACGTCAAAAAGAATTTTTATTTCATTTTATTTTCAGTATATATTCGAACCAATATACCAAGAAAGCATACAAATATATATATATATATATATATATATATATATATATATATATATATATATATATATATATATATATATATATACATATATATATATTTGTATGTTTTCTTGGTATATTGGTTCGTATATATACTGATAATGAAATAAAAATTCTGTTTTGACGTTTCGACAACGTTTATTGTCTTTATCAAAATTGTTAATTGAATTAGTGTTTCCATGTAATTTAGAAAAGAATAGATGATTTCGATTAATGAAATGCGTCTGCAACCGACTTGTGTTTTAAGATCCAATTAAAACTGCAGAAAACATTGGATCGGTTGTGTGTGAAAGAGTAATGTATGGCTAACTACAATTTGAAATAGATTGAATTTGATTAAATACAAGACATTCCAATATTGTACAATTATAAATATCTATGAATTATTGTATGAATTAGTTACTCTATGATAAGTATTTCTATCATAACTATTCAAGTTTAAGATAATTCTATGGAATTTAATCTCAAAATTGTTACTCTATAGTGTCATAGTTAAATAATACTTCATCTTTTTTAGGTTGAATTTTAAATAGACAATGGAAAGTGGCACTTCAAATTAATAAAATTTTGTTAAGTTTGAATTAGATTATTGTACAGTTTCGAAAGATTGGAATCTATTTTGTCATTTACATAATTGTTCTTTTTAATTTGAATAGATTCTAATATCAAACGTTTGTTGTCGTTTGTTTCAATATTTAAAATTTTTGTATTGTTGTAGTCGAAATTATGGTTAGTGTCTTTCACATGTTTATTGAGCGCAGTTGATGAATTTTTGGTATATTTGTGGCCATTTAATCTTTTTTCGAGGTATTGTGAAGATTGGCCAATATATACCTTTTCGCAATCTTTGCAAGGGATGGAATAAACAGTATGGGTTATTTTTTGAAAGGTACGCTGCTTTTTAATTTTGTAAAGAGACTTTTCTGATTTAAATAACTCTTATGACATATATGTAGGTCATAAGGTTTCACTATATTACAAATTTTCTCTGAAAGTCCACCGATATATGGTAGTGATATGTAATGCCTATCATTAGTTTTCTCATTATTGGTATTGATTCCACCAAATGAGTTATAAAATTTATGAATTTTGTCTTTAGTTATCGAATTTACTAAATCAATGGGATAACCATTTCTTATCAAAGTTTCTTTTGTTTTTGTAATAGATATAGTTCTCAGTTCAGGAGAACTTAGTCGAATAGCTCTATCTATTAGATTTATAATAACATTTTTCTTATATTTTTTAGGTATATTAGAATTGAAATTAGTATACCTTCCTGACCAAGTAGGTTTGGTATACCATTTTGTTAGAATTTTGTTATCATTTGATTTTCTTACTAAAGTTAAATCTAAAAAATTTATTTCGTTATGATTTTCTAATTCAATCGTGAATTGTAACTTATGGTGAAAGGAATTGAAAGAATTCAAAAATTCATTACATTTGTTTTCAGGGATTGCAGCAATACAATCATCAACATATCTTTTGAAGAAGGCTATATTATAATTTAGTTGAGATACTACTTTTTCTTCAAGGAATTCCATTACTATTTGGGCTATGATACTTGATATTGGAGAGCCCATTGCACAACCATCTGATTGTTTATAACAATCATCTTTATATTGTAAAAAATTAGCGGTGAATGTATGTATATTCTATAGCTGTTAAGAACTCATTCATAGGTAAATTTGTATATAGTTTTATTTCATCCCATTTATTTTGAATTATTTGTTTAGCTAATTCTAAAGGGATATTTGTATATAAAGATGTGACATCTAGTGATACTAAGATATATTTTTTAGGTATTGTAATTTTGTTAATGAATTCCTTGAAATCCCAAGAATCTTTGATGTAAAACTCATTTTACTAAAAAACATAGCTTACAAAAATGAGTTTTACATCAAAGATTCTTGGGATTTCAAGGAATTCATTAACAAAATTACAATACCTAAAAACTATATCTTAGTATCACTAGATGTCACATCTTTATATACAAATATCCCTTTAGAATTAGCTAAACAAATAATTCAAAATAAATGGGATGAAATAAAACTATATACAAATTTACCTATGAATGAGTTCTTAACAGCTATAGAATATACATTCACCGCTAATTTTTTACAATATAAAGATGATTGTTATAAACAATTAGATGGTTGTGCAATGGGCTCTCCAATATCAAGTATCATAGCCCAAATAGTAATGGAATTCCTTGAAGAAAAAGTAGTATCTCAACTAAATTATAATATAGCCTTCTTCAAAAGATATGTTGATGATTGTATTGCTGCAATCCCTGAAAACAAATGTAATTAATTTTTGAATTCTTTCAATTCCTTTCACCATAAGTTACAATTTACGATTGAATTAGAAAATCATAACGAAATAAATTTTTTAGATTTAACTTTAGTAAGAAAATCAAATGATAACAAAATTCTAACAAAATGGTATACCAAACCTACTTGGTCAGGAAGGTATACCAATTTCAATTCTAATATACCTAAAAAATATAAAAAAAATGTTATTATAAATCTAATAGATAGAGCTATTCGACTAAGTTCTCCTGAACTGAGAACTATATCTATTACAAAAACAAAAGAAACTTTAATAAGAAATGGTTATCCCATTGATTTAGTAAATTCGATAACTAAAGACAAAATTCATAAATTTTATAACTCATTTGGTGGAATCAATACCAATAATGAGAAAACTAATGATAGGCATTACATATCACTACCATATATCGGTGGACTTTCAGAGAAAATTTGTAATATAGTGAAACCTTATGACCTACATATATGTCATAAGAGTTATTTAAATCAGAAAAATCTCTTTACAAAATTTAAAAGCAGCGTACCTTTCAAAAAAATAACCCATACTGTTTATTCCATCCCTTGCAAAGATTGCGAAAAGGTATATATTGGCCAATCTTCACAATACCTCGAAAAAAGATTAAATGGCCACAAATATACCAAAAATTCATCAACTGCGCTCAATAAACATGTGAAAGACACTAACCATACTTTCGACTACAACAATACAAAAATTTTAAATATTGAAACAAACGACAACAAACGTTTGATATTAGAATCTATTCAAATTAAAAAGAACAATTGTGTAAATGACAAAATAGATTCCAATCTTTCGAAACTGTACAATAATCTAATTCAAACTTAACAAAATTTTATTAATTTGAAGTGCCACTTTCCATTGTCTATTTAAAATTCAACCTAAAAAAGATGAAGTATTATTTAACTATGACACTATAGAGTAACAATTTTGAGGTTAAATTCCATAGAATTATCTTAAACTTGAATAGTTATGATAGAAATACTTATCATAGAGTAACTAATTCATACAATAATTCATAGATATTTATAATTGTACAATATTGTAATGTCTTGTATTTAATCAAATTCAATCTATTCCAAATTGTAGTTAGCCATACATTACTCTTTCACACACAACCGATCCAATGTTTTCTGCAGTTTTAATTGGATCTTAAAACACAAGTCGGCTGCAGACGCATTTCATTAATCGAAATCATCTATTCTTTTCTAAATTACATGGAAACACTAATTCAATTAACAATTTTGATGAAGGCAATAAACGTTGTCGAAACGTCAAAACAGAATTTTTATTTCATTATCAGTATATATACGAACCAATATACCAAGAAAACATACAAATATATATATATATATATATATATATATATATATATATATATATATATATATATATATATATATATATATATATATGTATATATATATATATATATATATATATATATATATATATATATATGTATATATATATATATATATATATATATATATATATATATATATATATATATATATATATATATATATATATATATATATATATATATATATTTATTCTTTTATTGATATTCTTGAACCATTTGTAATATTTGTATGCTTTCTTGGTATATTGGTTTGTATATATACTGAAAATAAAATGAAATAAAAATTCTTTTTGACGTTTCGACAATGTTTATTGCCTTTATCAAAATGTGAATTAGTGTTTCCATGTAATTTAGAAAAGAATAGATGATTTCGATTAATGAAATGCGTCTGCAGCCGACGTGTGTTTTAAGATCCAATTAAAACTGCAGAAAACATTGGATCGGTTGTGTGTGAAAGAGTTATGTATGGCTAATTACAATTTGAAATGGATTGAATTTGATTAAATACAAGACATTCTAAGATTGTACAATTATAAATATCCATGATTATTGTATGAATTAGTTATTCTATGATAAACACTCTATCCACATCTATTATAATCAACTATACAAGTTTAAGATAATTCTATGGAATTTTAACCTCAAAATTGTTACTCATAGTGTCATAGTTAAACAATACGTTATCTTTTTTAGGTTGAATTTTGAATGAACATTTACAAATGTCAGATATTAAGAGGTTTCAATACTTTCAATTGAAGATAAGCATTATCTAAGTACTCACTATGGAGAATGATGTGATTATCATTGATTTTTGGAAATTTTGGTATTATTCTTAAACTTTATAGTCGTAATAAGTATATTTTCCTATTTTCCCTTCTGATTGGAGAAAGTATTCATCATCTTTGAGAACGTTTTCAACAAATGGACGTCAAAAAGAATTTTTATTTCATTTTATTTTCAGTATATATACAAACCAATATACCAAGAAAGCATACAAATATTACAAATGGTTCAAGAATATCAATAAAAGAATAATTTCGCCTGGTGAAATAGGTTTTTCATCTTTCAAGAATACACTACTCTCAGCATCAATATACATACATCATAAGAATCATGGCTTTTTATAAGAAAATTGAAGAAAATTATGGATTCTACACCGTCCATTTGTTGAAAACGTTCTCAAAGATGATGAATACTTTCTCCAATCAGAAGGGAAAATAGGAAAATATACTTATTACGACTATAAAGTTTAAGAATAATACCAAAATTTCCAAAAATCAATGATAATCACATCATTCTCCATAGTGAGTACTTAGATAATGCTTATCTTCAATTGAAAGTATTGAAACCTCTTAATATCTGACATTTGTAAATGTTCATTCAAAATTCAACCTAAAAAAGATAACGTATTGTTTAACTATGACACTATGAGTAACAATTTTGAGGTTAAAATTCCATAGAATTATCTTAAACTTGTATAGTTGATTATAATAGATGTGGATAGAGTGTTTATCATAGAATAACTAATTCATACAATAATCATGGATATTTATAATTGTACAATCTTAGAATGTCTTGTATTTAATCAAATTCAATCCATTTCAAATTGTAATTAGCCATACATAACTCTTTCACACACAACCGATCCAATGTTTTCTGCAGTTTTAATTGGATCTTAAAACACACGTCGGCTGCAGACGCATTTCATTAATCGAAATCATCTATTCTTTTCTAAATTACATGGAAACACTAATTCACATTTTGATAAAGGCAATAAACATTGTCGAAACGTCAAAAAGAATTTTTATTTCATTTTATTTTCAGTATATATACAAACCAATATACCAAGAAAGCATACAAATATATATATTTATATATATGCGTTTTTTGGTGTAAAAATTAAAATTGGGCTATTTTGCTCAAATCTTGACCAAATTGGATTACCGTAAAAAGTGATCAAAAGATAAAGTTGAAATATTCAACACTTTTGATAAAAATCCAAACTTGGGAGATTTGGCCCAAATTTCGAAGATTACGGCCAACAAATCGCAGAGTACTCTTTTTGTGCTCAACTTGAAGGCTACTTTGTATAGTTTGACGTGGTATAACTTGTTTTATAAGATTAACCCATTTCTTGGCCATTTAAGGCATATATACATATGCGCGCGCAGATTTCCCACCTTTATTGTATTATAATAGGATTTTATCACTATAATATTGTTCTTAGAGTATAGATATTACTTTTTTTGCATATATATATATATGTGAGAAAACATATACATTATTAATTTGAGGTCCACTTGTGACATAGTGACACTTTTTTTTATTACACGTATTAATTATTATAGAATATATAGGTATATACAACATCACCTGCGCTTTTTCTAATTCAAGACGCGACGAAAATTTACTTCTGATGATGTGGACCACGTCTACCAATACTATGAGATAGAAATTATTGTTATAAAACAATGACAGGTACAAATATTGTGTATCTTATGATGTTTTTTTTTCTGTATTTTTTTGTTTTAAGAGGATGTCCGATTTTCCGATCTAATAATGTCTAATCTATAATTTTAATCAGCTGTTGAAAATTTTAACGTTATTAAATTCAATAATCTCAGCAAATTAACTGATAAATATTCAAAAAAAAAATTAACCATGAAGTAATAATAAAATTTCAAATGGAGATCAGATAGATGAATAAATATAAATGAATTAGTTATTAAAAAAGACTATATTCTTTATCTGTTATATGTAATCAGTTATTATATTCATTATTATATGTATGCTTTTTTGACTCCATTATTGGTATTTTGTTTTTCTGCTTGTTGTACTGGATGTTGTAGGGTACATAGACATTCGGTTCTAGGATTTTCGTTCAGTACTATTTGTGACCCTAAGAAGGGCCGATGATACTCTCGTTGTACGAGTTGATTTATACATCCTTTTCGGTTTTCTTGTGCAGCAATATTGTTTGAATGTTAGGCAAGTCTCCGCTTTGAGCGATGGTCACACCTGACAATAGCTTGTTCAATTCTTCGTCGTTGCGGATGGCCAATTGCAAATGATGGGGGATGATTCTTATTTTTATTGTCCCGGGCTGCGTTATCGGCTAATTCCAAAAGTTCGGTGGCCAAAAATTCCATCACTGCGGCTAGATAGTTATTATATTCATCATTATATGTATGATTTTTTGACTCTATTATTGGCATTTTCTTCCTCTGCTTGTTGTACTGGACGAACTGATCCAGCTGCTAGCTTCTGAATCAGTGATCGCGGACCTAAAGATCTCATCTGTTTCATCATCACTGGAACAATATATATCTGACTCTCATCATTCATCCGGTATATCTTCATGTTCTTCTTCATCTTCATATTGGATTTCTTCTTCTTCTTTCTCTTGACCATCTTTTTCAATTTCTGGGATTGCAGGGATAATGGGGTCAAGTTTTTCAACAACCGCTGATCCCTCGATTATATTTTCTGCATTTTGGCAAGTAGTGTTTCTACCTACCAGAATAACATAAATTGCAACAATCCCAGAAACGAATGTCTATGTACCCTTCAACATCCAGTACAACAAGCAGAGAAAGAAAATACCAATAATGGAGTCAAAAAATCATACATATAATAATAAATATAATAACTAATTAGGTACATATTACACATAAAGAATATAGTACTGTTTTTTTCTAATAGCTAACCTATTTATATTCATTCATCTACCTGATCTCCAATTCAACTTTCATTATTACCTCATAGTTAATTTTTTGTTTTGAATATTTAAAAGTAAATTTGATGAGATTATTGAATTTAATAACGTTGAAATCTTCAACGGCCGATCAAAATCATAGATTAGACATTATTAGATTGGGAAATCGAACATCTGTATTGAAAAAAAATGTTCACTATGTCACAAGCGGACCTCAAATAAATATTGTATATGTTTTCTCACATATATAAGCAAAAAAAGCCATATCTATACTCTTAGAACAATATTATAGTGATAAAATCCTATTATATAACACAATAAAGGTGGGAAATCTGCGCGTGCATATATATATATGCCGTAAATGGTCAAGAAATGGGCTGATCTTATAAGACAAGATACAAGATCCATATGGTTTGACACGTCAAACCATATGGAATAACCTTCAATTTGAGCCCAAAAAGAGTACTCTGCGATTTGTTGGGCGTAATCGGGGGCATCTTCAAAATTTGGGCCGGATCTCCCACTTATTATGGTCACCATGGTCTACTTTGACACGAAATTCCATCCAATTTGGTGAAGATTTGATCAAAATAGCCCAAATCTGAACCAAAGCTTTCTTGAACATGAACAATGAAAGGGTCCAACTTTCAAACCTTAGTCAGAAGTCTAAGAGGTTCAAAAAAATTCTGGAATATCATTACTCTTATCACAAGAAACAACTCTCTCCACCTCCCCAAACTCTATCAAATTTTTACGAACCTCGCCACATTTATATATATATATATATATATATATATATATATATATATATATATATATATATATATATATATATATATATATGTGAAATACATCATATATATATATATATATATATATATGTATGTCAATCCTACACTTTGAGGACTTGAAACTGCAAGGATCCTACACTTCGGGGACGACCCCAAAGTGCAAGCCATAGTTTAGGTCAACCTATACTACACTTTGGGTACGAGGTCCCCAAACTGTTGGATTCTTAAATATCGTACACTTTGAGGACATTTTACTAATTTGTTCATGTTACAGTTTGAGGACTCGAACATTTTCTGAAATTTTGAGATGTTAGACTGTATGGCCTAATTCAATCTGTCTATCTATAAAATTATTACTCAATTTTAATTCCCTCACAATACGTAGTATATAGTGTAAGGGACAAAAACAAATAACGAACTTTTCCTGATATATCCGATTTGAGCATTTTTGAATCGATCTAGACTATTTTTGAAATGATGTATGTATGTACGAACGTACGTATGTGCCTGCGTACGTGCGTAACTCACTGTGGAGACGACTGCGCCGTTCCTATTGTTCGTATAGATTAGATTCGGTTTTCCGAATGGAATTATACTATCTTATCGAACCATAAATACAAACATGATTTTCTGGTTATAACTATATAACACACGTGAATATTTAAATCGCAGAACTTTCTGAAATTATTATTTTAAGATTCAAGTGACGCCATCGATATAACGTTACCTTCTATGTTATGTCTTCACTCTGTAGCAAATTTTATTAGTTCATATGACAGCAAGTATCAATATAAAACACAGTGTTGTGAAATACATCATAATTTCGATGTGACAGAGTATAATACAAAGTGATTTCATTAGCGGTTTCTAAATCATCACAAGCTTTCAATTAACTTGCCTTGTTTATGTATCGATCTATCTATTTGTACGTTCTGGTGAAATTTGGCAGGTGTTAATCATTCGGGTGACGTGTTATGACACATGTATAAAAGGAAAAAGCAAGATGGCGTCTCCAAGATGACGGGCGGGTCTTGTGATTATAGTACGATTCTATTCAAAATTGGTGTAAGGGGGTTTTTGTAGTCAGCAGTAGCATGAATTTTCAATCAAAATTTGAAAATTCTAGATGGCGGACGAGTTGTGTGATCATGGTCCGATTCTTCTTAAATTGATATGTGGGGTTTTTGGGGCCGTAGGTTATACTATGTAAGTCAAAATTCAAAATTTCAATATGGTGGCTAAAATGGCGGACGTTTTGTGAATACAGTCCGTTTCTATTCAGAACTTGTATATGGGCTTTTTAGGGTCGGAAATCATGATTTATTATTTCCTTCTGTTACACTTTAATATGAGAGCTTGTCCTGATAAAATTTATCACTTCTGATTCCATCTTCCGATATATTTTCTGTTCCTACAATCATATACATTTGATCCGCAGAAATGTCCGACAGCTAATTTTCCAACAAAATCTAGGGAAGTCATCTGATCAATTGTTCACAGTTCATTAAACTGTGTATATATATTTATGGTTACACGATGAACCTTCCTTTCCATACTAAAATCGGAGGATTTCATAGTGATTAGTGATTAGTAAATTTATCTTTCATTTTAAGATTTATTCGCTTGGAGAATTTATGTTACTAGGTTACTATAAGAAAATTGTAGATGTTAGAAACACATCTTAGTCTTCTTCTAAAACCTTCAGAGTTAATTCCTATAATTCATCGAACAAGATCAACCATAGCAGGTTCGAAAAAAATCCACAGCAAAAAAATATATGTAAAACCTGATATAGGTACAGGGTTCTCCTAATTATTACTATTCTTGAAACAGAAGGATTGTGAGTGATAGATAGCCTTTTTTTCAAGGTAGTAATGTATAGAGAGACTTGCGACCTATGACTGACCAATCCTACAAGGCAAATTAATAAATGGTTAATATATACATGTACAATGAAATGCTTCATTGGTAAGATCTTTCAAATGTTGGGCTGAACAGATGGAACACGGTTATCCTGTTTTCAGATATCAACAAACCAAGCATCGTATTTTGTAAAATTGGGCTTTCTGTCAAGTTTTATTCTACTTACCAAAATGAGATCACAAGAGATACTTGTTCCTGATGACATATTTTGACATATGTCGAACGTGCGATCTGCAAATCTCTAATTTTGGGGATATTCAACCTTAAATAATCAAATGATGTAGATGGAACATTTTCTGTGATGTTATCAAATACTAAAAATGTGAGATTGACCTTGAAATGATCATGAAGAAAATGAATCATGTGTATGTTTCAATTTATAATAGGGTTTTGAGGTTGTCCAGTCTATCAACGTTAACTCGACTCATTAGATACCCCCACAAATAAAATCGAGTGGGGCCAAGTACAGTTACTTTGTCATTCTATAATTCCTGGTCGACCCCTTCATCTGATTGGATAGGGAGTGTCCAGAAAATTTGTAGTTTACACCATCTTGCTGGTTTTGATTCAATAAATTTGGGAACAGAAGCCTTAGTTGAGGAATGTCATCTGTCTAGTTGCCATTTATGAAAAAAACTAAAACTAGTTGACTCAAATTGAGAACTTTGGTATCCATCATTAACTTCCTGACAGTGATGCTACGCATGGGTGCTGCCTTGAATTGAGTTTTTCTACCACATAAGAGGTATACCGGCAATTTTTTGTCGAATCTGTAATTGAGATCTTGTGTGACCTATTAACGTACACCCCACTTCACTTTTTTGATACCTCCAAAAATGAGTGGTGCCAAGTTTGGTTACTTCGCCGGCTATCCTATACTTCCTCGTCGACACTAGTGTGCTGGTCCATCATTTTCATGTAACTATATTTCCTGGTTTCGATTTAATGAATTTGGAAATATACGCCTATGTTGAGAAATGATATTTTCCCTCAATAGATCTAAATAAATCTCTATCAATGAAAAAAGGTCCCACAATATTGTTGGCGCTAAATCGCAGCCAAATATTTATTTTTTGGGAATACTGTATATGAACCTGATTCATTTAGTTCAGACTATTATCAGCCCAATATCTACAATTGTATCTTTTAACATAACCGTTCAAACAAAATACTGCTTCATCCGTGTAAAAATTTTTGAAACAGAATATGGATTAAAATTTTTTTCATCATAACTTCGTAAATTTATGTTCTACGATCTCTCAATTCTTACAGTAATTACATTTTGTGAAGATAAAAGTCTTTTTGATTATTTTTCAAACTGAGCGTCGTCGACACATGTTATAGCTTAGAGCTAATTGTTACACGGACCATTGTCTACTACATTAATTGAAACATTCAACAAATTTTCGTCATTGGTTCTGGTCTTCCTAATTTTGAACGATTCTTAACACTGCTTGTCTCTCTGAATATTTTCACCGTTTTTGTAACAATTGCCTAGTGATGTTTTTATTCAGATGTATTTTATTGAATACTCGACATACCTGAGCAATACACAGTCACAGTTTCCAACAATTGTTGTTAGTATAGTAGTTATTTCTGCTTCAGTTAAATATATCTTAATTCCATAAGAAAATTAAGCAAACTGGAAATTCACAAATTTCCATTAACAGTTATCAAATGTAATCAAATACTTCATCCGTTGTTTCATAGTCTACAAAATGGAAAATGCATCTACCCCAAGAGGAAGACTTTTTAGCAATGCGTTTTGATCTATTTGGAAAATTGAAAAAATCCGTTTCTGACGATGATGAATTAAAGCACTGTTGCGTGTTTTCAATACGCAAAAAAAATCCAATTAGGATTTAGTAAAGAAATGTCAATGTCAATTTTATTAACATATCTCGAAACTATTATTATAGAAAGAATTATAGTTTTGAATATTAAAACTTTCAGGAATCATTTGCCATGTTCCAGTAAATATCATAATTCCAATTATGATTGTGAAAGAGTTCAGAAGAATGTTTAATTCATCAAAATGACATGAAAGGCTGCATATATTCAAGTGGAAAATTGATAATTTGCTATTTGTAAAGTATGTTGATCTTATAATATACGATCCTAGATTAACTGTATCAATGTACAAATAATTTTCAATAATACTGGAGACATTTTAAAATAATATTCGGAAGTATCATTATGAATCAGGTCAGTGGAAGTGTTCCATAAAACTCGGCTACATTTAAGGGTAGGTACCTGACCTTGTATGTTGATTTCAAGTTGTTTACTGCCGGGAACTATGAAACAGATGTTTTGGCTTGAATTATTAATACCTTGATCGTCTTTGTTGTTACCGAAAAGGAGCAATATTCATCATGCATTTCTAATTGTGTTTGAATGTATTCAAAATTGTCCCAAATGATCTCAATATTATCTAATCAGGATTATAATTTTAATATAGCTTTAGATTCCTGGAATGAATTGACCAACGTATTGTATCTTGAGCCATCAATTGACTGCATTTTATTCTGATACTCATATATTTTATTGTAATTTCCATATCAGACTTTTTCATTTTTATAAAAAATATAATAAAAAACCAGAAAACAATAATAAAGTCATATAACATCTTTTTTTTGTATCACCTTATAATGTTTGGAATACCGACGTTCCTATGAAAATATAAAATGATACATAATTATCATAATGTATTATGGAGTAATGATTTATATAAAGAAAAAATATTTAAAATTACCGTCAGAAATATTCTGTTGAACCTCCGCTAGTGTATCTAGTTTCATGGTCAGATTTTTTGATATCTGTATACCAAGAGAATATGTATGCACATATTCTATCTGATGAAATTACGCTAGTTGTCACATATGAACAGGCTGGCTAAATTTCGATATTTTAATAGGAAATCTCCATGAGTATAAGAAAGAGATATAAAAAATTAACCTCTCGATCTCTTTTTTCGAAAAAATGTTCATGGTGAAATGAAACTCGGCTATCGTCTTTTGTTTCATTTGGGAGATCTCAATTTTTCGAGTTTTTGTTTTTCTGGTATATCTCAGTTACTTATGGAATTGGGGAGGAGTATTTCATCAATAAAGCATTTTCTAAATGACGTAAACCTACTATTTGGAGTGTTTTGAGAATTATTATATGAACACCAGATCTAGTAAAAATGTTGAAATCGACTCAACATTATACATATATTTGGAATGGGAAAAAATTATTATGATTTTTTTTTGGAAAAAGTGACTACTCCACTGCATTCCATTTGTGAGAAAGACTCGACAATATAGAAACTATTTCAATCCAAATTCATAAATAACTGAAGAACGAGAACTCGAAAAATCAAGTTTTCTCAAATAACTCGAAAACAAAAGAAGAGAGTCATTTTTCGATTTCACCATTGCCAATTTTTCAAAGGGAGAGATAGAGGATGATGGATTCGTTTCTTTCTACCTCGTATACTTATCGAGAGTCCCTATTAAAACACTGTTCAATCTGGCATTGTTGGAAACAAATTTTTCAGAATCACTCTTAGGTAACACAATGGAGTATTTCCAAATGAGAACTCCACATGAATGTTCTCAATTTCATTCCGAAATAGTTTCAACCAGAGTAATATGCTGTGATTCTACCTACTTTTTGTTTGTTACCAATTACTATGTTGAGAAGTGAAGAGTCATTGGAAATTGGAAAATTCCAGCTACCTAGATTCCAGCTACCTAGATATGTAGGCATTATTGTGTGATAAACCTTTTGTGAAATTTATGAATGAATATTATATCTATGGCAAGTCCAGTGACATTATGTTTGAAAGTTTTTAATCTCATTGTTAACGGCTTAATCTTATGGTAACATGGATAGTTTCCTGGATATTTCAAAAAACTTTGGATGAAGATGTGTTTGATTATGACAAAACTAATAGTAAAGTGCATCTTTCTATTAATGAGTTGTAGATTATACCGTGTGCGTAACTGATTCTACGTACCGAAGATAACCTTGTTTTTTCTTTGGTTTTTGTTTTTAATACTTCGCCATAACTTTATTCTGTAAATTTATAAGTAATAATTATTCAAACAATTTGTCATCGGTTTAAAGGAATTGAACTCGTTGTCACCTTCGAATTTTTACTGTTTTCAAATTATACCTATTGAGACTGCATTCAAATTTTTTTTCCCGCTCTCGTTTTTTGATCCTTTATTACATTGTTAATCTCACGTTGAGGTTGAAAAACAATTCCGAATTGTTCCTAGCATAATATTCAATTGAAAATTCTCGTTTGATGTATTAATTACAGCTACAATTGATATAATTACGTGAGGTGTTAAAGGGGTTGTGTGTGTGAAATTTTATGCTTTATTAATGTGTATTCACAGAGATTGTTTTCATCTATAGTCATTTAATGGATTATTTTATTTATTTTTTTGATATTGTATGTGATTGTTCTATGTACACAATAGTCAGCCTTGTGAAATTGTTTTAGAATTACAAAAGATTTGTTTTCCATAACAACTGATAATATCCATTTTTCAATCAACTATATAATTTTATACTTCATCTTAATTCAAATAAATATAATTCTTATATTGGATCATTTAATTTATTTAACGGAGAATCAACATCCAATGTGTTTCCTTAGTTGGAGAAACGAATGAATTTATATTTTTGTTATTTATTATTCGTAAATTATGATGCATCCCTATTCTTATGCCTTGAAAACTGCACTGCAAAAGCTAGCCTGTTCATCAAATTAGAATTTCAAAACGAAACCTAATAATCATAATAATACAGATTCTTGACCCAGGTATGAATTATATATAAATTCTCGGGAAATAGGTCACATTAACACTTGTGCTTTATATTTTCTTGTCTGTACGTACGTTTCGGTTACATGACCATCATCAGAAGACCTATTATGTCTAAAACTGGATTACTTAAAACTAATTGTATTAAACAAAGCGTCCTTATCGCACCAATTTCAATTAAAATGCACACGTCGCCGAAACGAACAATCGAAACGATTCTTGATATTTTATAATTATGACATTGAGGTAATATGGTTTCGATTATTCGTGTTTCTGTTCGTTTCGGCGACGTGAGCATTTTAATTGGAATTGGTGCGATAAGGACGCTTTGTTTGATACAATTAGTTTTAAGTAATCCAGTTTCAGACATAATAAGTCTTCTGATGAAGGTCGTGAGACCGAAACGTACGTAAAGACAAGAAAATATAAAGCATAAGTGTTAATGTGACCTATTTCCCGAGAATTTATATATAATAATCATAATAGAAGAATTCAAAATTTAAATCAATTTAATTTAAAAGATTCAGTTCCATCTTCTTCCTAGTTTTTGATTTTACCAAATTCATTATAGAAAACAAACGCCCAACGCAAAATTTTCCAATTGTGATTTTGGACAAAAATCAAGCACAAATTATCTTCAAAGAAACCTGCGTCATTTGAGTTAATCCGGATATCACTGTTATTACATGATTGTTATGGATATTTGGAATTCCCTTATGGCGATCTTAGATGAGTAGTTCCGTAAGAGCTGGGTGTATAACCCTATCTTATCCTCAATTTCGTTCCAGAACTAAGTTTTCGATCTTCATAGATTTTCGTACACCTAATTATATGTACTTTATATGCTTTCGTTCGACCCTTTGTAAACTTCGGGAATTTGTAAGTAATTGCTTGTGCTTCACTTCGGTACTCATTTATCCCAAGATGTGAGGAAAATGGAAAGGACATTTTTTGGAAATCTCACGTAGACTGTAACTTCTTTCAGATTTGAAGCTCAAGTTTGCAAAATTTCATTTAGATCGGTGGTGAATTCAAGGGGTGAGCAATGGAGATGAGAAAGATTTTTCGAAATATAATTTGAACAGCGACTTTCCTTTTGCTTTGGAGGTCAAGTCCGCAAAATTTCATCACGATCGGTTTCTTCGTGATCTTATGCAGAAAGTTAATTTCTTTCTGATTTGAAGGTCAATTATTCAAAATTTCATCAAGGTCGGAAATGGTTTGCTCTGAGGGGTGGAAAAGGGAATTGGGGCTGTTTTTTCTAAATCTCATCTAGAAAGTGTTTCGAAGGACAAGTAAGCAAAATTTCATCAGGATTGGTACATATCTGATTTAAGAAGGGGGAAATGGGAATGCGCTAGTTTTTCCGGAATCTCATGTACTCAGTAATTTTCCTTTTGTTAAGGTCAAGTTTGTAAAATTTTATAACGATACGGTACTTTGCTGCTTTAAGAGGTGGCAAAGGATATTGGGTTATTTTTTTCGAAATCTCATGCAGACTGTGACTCGTCGTGTTTGGAAGGTCAAGTGTGCAAAATATTATCAAGATCTCAATTAAATATATATAGATATAGATATAGATTTATATAGAATACAAACAAACATTCTTCTTTGCATATATACCAGCTTAAATTCTCGGCGTTGGCTGGAACAGAATTTAACACTGACAATTTTTTCCAGTCATTATACGTAGTAATCCAACAGCTAGCGACGACGGCCTCATATTTCTCTTGGTTTTGCTGCGTTTCATTTCAATTGCGTTATCTCATAAGACAATGACTTTCCTCTTGTTTTCGAGAAACTGAGCAAAATTTGATCAAGTTCAGTACCTACTTATCTGATGATTGGGGACCGCAATGTCCAAACCGTAATGTCCAAACCGTAATGTCCAAGCCGTAATGTCCAAGGAATAATGTCCACCAGAAATAATGTCCACCAGTATTTTATGTCCAATAAATATGATATCCAATAACATATTGTTTTGTTACATATTTATGTAATTTCCAAGGGTACGTAGATATTTCAAAATTGAACCCCCGTCGAGATGTTCTTGATACGTATTGACAATGTTATAGATGCGGTCTTCATTTTGCATTGAGGCCTTGCTTTTCTTCTTTCGTATGGGCTGCCCCAGGTTCAGCTGTTGCAACATGGTCTCTGTGTCGCCTTGCTCCTTCTGGACCTCCTTGAAGAAGGCGAATAGACCAGGGTGGCTTCGTCCTACGACCTTCTGGAACCTGTTGTGCCACCCTTCCGACAGGTTGTTGGTTCGCTGAAACCGTTGTAGAACAGCGTTGTACTGGTTCCACAACTTTGGATGGTAGCGGGGTGGCTTGGCACGTCTTCTTCCTCGGGCTTTAACACCGCGAACGTAGTTGACCTCGAAGTATTCGGCGACAGGCAGGAACTCTTCTGGAACTTCGTCGAGCATTAAATCAAAGTGTTCCACGACGTGATCCACGGGAACGAACGTCAGAGCACACAGCATGTGTGCTGCATTCCTGATCTCCTCGTTCTCATTGTAGGCCACAGCCAATTTTTCGCTTTGCACATGCCGATAAACGCTCTGGGATAAGTGGAAGAGACATGTGGTCACATTGGCTTCACCGATCTGCTCCGAGATCGCGTTGATTATGGCCAACTCAAAATCAGTCATAGTTTTCTGAGGGAGAGAAGTTCTAATCCGCATCCGCTCACATTCGCTCTTGACGACCTCCAGAACTTTTTCATATGCTGCCTGCGCTTTATTTGTCATGAGAGCGTATACGAGGGGCAAAGCAACACTTTGTTCAACGCCAGAAGTAATTTGAGAAAAGGATCCCAATATGGTGAAAAGTTGAAAAAACAGAGTCGGCACAACCTGGAAGTTGAAAAAACCGTGAGAGAAAGTCGAAGAAGAAGTCGAAGAAGTCGAAAAGTCGAAAGAAGCTTACAAACCTTAAAAGTTCCGTCCAGATACCAGTAATGACTTTGCATTAACTTTGTCAGGTTTTGCTTCGTTGCAAATATTATGATTCGACCGACCTCCTCATCCACGTCATCGTCGTATGAGTCATACAAGAAGAAGGATTCACCGGCTCGTGTTAACTTGTATTCGTCCGGAATTTCAGCAAGGTCTTCAAGGTTGGTTGGATTGGTTGGGAAATTGCGTGTTCGTACTCGCTTGATTGCTCTTCTAATATTGTCGCGATCTGGCAGTCTTGCAAGAACAGCATCAGACGTGCCCTGCAGACCCCGCAGAACCTGTACCGGTGGAGCCTCTGGATGCTCTTCAGCGGTCCGTTTGAGCGAATTTAACTTTTTTTCAGCGTCCACTTCGGCAGGGTTGGGTGCGTGATTTGGGTGACCGGACTCGTTTGGACCTTGCAGAACAATGATGTTGCCGCCAACGCCTGTTGTCCGAGCCAGAGCAGAGCATTCGGAACGTCTTCGGCACGTCCAATAAATTTTGCCACCTTTTTCGTCCTTTTTTGTGTACAAATAGTTGTCAATGTTCAGGAACAGACCTCCCTTTCTTGTTGGAATGACCTCAACTGTATTGTATTCCGAATTCTCAGACATTTTTGCAGATAATTTTGACGCGACTGAATAACAGGAGGTAACCAAGGAAATAACCAAATGAATGACAGGTCGTGAACAAGGAACTCGTCAATTTAAATTTGAAATAAAATGGAAAATGGAATCAATTTTATTAATAATTTGGACATGGAATTAGGTGGACATAAAAATTGGTGGACATTACGGTTTGGACATTGTGGTCTCCTACGTATCTGATTTGGGGTTAGACGAGAAATGAAAATATTTCTGGAACGGCTGATTCTAGCAAAATCAGATTTTATGATTATCACGGAAAGTACTTGAGACTACAGCTCACTTCATTCTCGAAGATTTCATCACACCGACATGAAGAATAAATTTAGACCTCTTAAATAATAAGATTCCTGACCCAGTATGAATTATATATAAAATTCTCGGGAAATAGGTCACAATAACACTTTGTTTTAACTATTCGTCTTTACGTACGTTTCGGTCTCACGACCATCATCAGAAGACTCACTATGTCTGAAAAGGGGTTTATTAAAACTAATTATAGCACAAGCGTCCCAATCGCACAATTTAACTTCAATTAAAAGAGCCCACGCCGTCGAAACGAACAGAACCACGAATAATCGAAATTGTATCGTCAGAATTAATGTATAAAAAATTATTTTTTTGTAGTAAGAATCCGCTATTCAGTAATATTATTAAAATATATGAGTGCATATTGATTGGTATTCTCACAACAAATGAGAAGAACGAAGTTATTTGTCAAGTATCTACTTTCGAAACCAGATGTGTAGGATTTATGACATGGCACTTAAGAAAGGTTTCAGACCTGTACTGGGAAATAACAATTACGAATTCTTCCTAAAAACATTTTCTACACTTATAAAGACGTATGTAAGAATTTTCACACAAAATCTAAGTCATATTTATACTAATTTGATTGAATAATCTCTTGCAAATTCTTACATACGTCTTTATAAGTGTAGAAAATGTTTTTAGGAAGAATTCGTAATTGTTATTTCCCAGTACAGGTCTGAAACCTTTCTTAAGTGCCATGTCATAAATCCTACACATCTGGTTTCGAAAGTAGATACTTGACAAATAACTTCGTTCTTCTCATTTGTTGTGAGAATACCAATCAATATGCACTCATATATTTTAATAATATTACTGAATAGCGGATTCTTACTACAAAAAAATAATTTTTTATACATTAATTCTGACGATACAATTTCGATTATTCGTGGTTCTGTTCGTTTCGACGGCGTGGGCTCTTTTAATTGAAGTTAAATTGTGCGATTTGGACGCTTGTGCTATAATTAGTTTTAATAAACCCCTTTTTAGACATAGTGAGTCTTCTGATGATGGTCGTGAGACCGAAACGTACGTAAAGACGAATAGTTAAAACAAAGTGTTATTGTGACCTATTTCCCGAAAATTTTATATATAAGACCTCTTAAATAAAAATTATTCTCTGTGAAAGTTTCTAATGTGACATTGCTTGAAGGTTTTTTTATATTTGTTGAACAAAATGAAGTTTCCGATTTGCATAGGTTCCCACCATACTATAAATAAGACGTATAACCGTATAAAGTTTCTATAGTCAATACACTTTGGGGACGTCTTTTACCGTATAAGCTGTATAAGTTGTATAAAGTGTATAAATTATACGAGTCCCCAAACTGTAGGATTGATATACATATATATATATATATATATATATATATATATATATATATATATATATATATATATATATATATATATATATATATATATATTCTTTTGTTGATATTCTTGAACCATTTGTAATATTTGTATGTTTTCTAGGTTTATTGGTTCGTATATATACTGATAATGAAATAAAAATTCTGTTTTGACGTTTCGACAATGTTTATTGCCTTCATCAAAATTGTTAATTGAATTAGTGTTTCCATGTAATTTAGAAAAGAATAGATGATTTCGATTAATGAAATGCGTCTGCAGCCGACTTGGGTTTTAAGATCCAATTAAAACTGCAGAAAACATTGGATCGGTTGTGTGTGAAAGAGTAATGTATGGCTAACTACAATTTGAAATAGATTGAAATCGATTAAATACAAGACATTCCAATATTGTACAATTATAAATATCTATGAATTATTGCATGAATTAGTTATTCTATGATAAGCATTTCAGATCTATCATAACTATTCAAGTTTAAGATGATTCTATGGAATTTAACCTCAAAATTGTTACTCTATAGTGTCATAGTTAAATAATACTTCATCTTTTTTAGGTTGAATTTTAAATAGACAAATGGAGAGTGGCACTTCAAATTAATAAAATTTTGTTAAGTTTGAATTAGATTATTGTACAGTTTCGAAAGATTGGAATCTATTTTGTCATTTACACAATTGTTCTTTTTAATTTGAATAGATTCTAATATCAAACGTTTGTTGTCGTTTGTTTCAATATTTTAAATTTTTGTATTGTTGTAGTCGAAAGTATGGTTAGTGTCTTTCACATGTTTATTGAGCGCAGTTGATTAATTTTTGGTATATTTGTGGCCATTTAATCTTCTTTCGAGGTATTGTGAAGATTGGCCAATATGTACCTTTTCGCAATCTTTGCAAGGGATGGAATAAACAGTATGAGTTATTTTTTTGAAAGGTACGCTGCTTTTTAATTTTGTAAAGAGACTTTTCTGATTTAAATAACTCTTATGACATATATGTAGGTCATAAGGTTTCACTATATTACAAATTTTCTCTGAAAGTCCACCAATATATGGTAGTGATATGTAATGCCTATCATTAGTTTTCTCATTATTGGTATTGATTTCACCAAATGAGTTATAAAATTTATGAATTTTGTCTTTAGTTATCGAATTCACTAAATCAATGGGATAACCATTTCTTATTAAAGTTTCTTTTGTTTTTGTAATAGATATAGTTCTCAGTTCAGGAGAACTTAGTCGAATGGCTCTATCTATTAGATTTATAATAACATTTTTCTTATATTTTTTAGGTATATTAGAATTGAAATTAGTATACCTTCCTGACCAAGTAGGTTTGGTATACCATTTTGTTAGAATTTTGTTATCATTTGATTTTCTTACTAAAGTTAAATCTAAAAAATTTATTTCATTATGATTTTCTAATTCAATCGTGAATTGTAACTTATGGTGAAAGGAATTGAAAGAATTCAAAAATTCATTACATTTGTTTTCAGGGATTGCAGCAATACAATCATCAACATATCTTTTGAAGAAGGCTATATTATAATTTAGTTGAGATACTACTTTTTCTTCAAGGAATTTCATTACCATTTGGGCTATGATACTTGATATTGGAGAGCCCATTGCACAACCATCTAATTGTTTATAACAATCATCTTTATATTGTAAAAAATTAGCGGTGAATTTATATTCTATAGCTGTTAAGAACTCATTCATAGGTAAATTTGTATATAGTTTTATTTCATCCCATTTATTTTGAATTATTTGTTTAGCTAATTCTAAAGGGATATTTGTATATAAAGATGTGACATCTAGTGATACTAAGATATAGTTTTTAGGTATCGTAATTTTGTTAATGAATTCCTTGAAATCCCAAGAATCTTTGATGTAAAACTCATTTTTGTAAGCTATGTTTTTTAGTATGTTGGATAAGTATTTAGCCATTTCATAAAAAGGTGATTGAATGCTGCATACTACAGGTCGCATCGGTATATTAGGTTTATGAATTTTGGGTAAACCGTATATTTTTGGAGGATGAGCATTATGTATCGTTAATTGTCTATGAATGTATTTCGAAATATATTTCTTTTCAAACCATTTTTTTACTAAGTTATTATTTTCAGTTTGGTAAATATTAGTTGGGTTGTTATTTAGTTTCTTATATACTTCAGGATCATTCAACATTGTAGACATTTTATCCTCATATTCATTTGTGTCCATGATAACAGTTTCATTACCTTTATCTGCTTTTAAGATATTGATTTGTGGGTTAGATTTGATGAATTGTTTGGTTTCTTTGAAATTTTTGATTGATTTGTTATTTTTATTATTAAATTTATTATTTTCAACTGTTTGTTTGAAATTAGTTATTGTGTTTATACATTTAGATCTTATTTCATTTGCTATTTGAGTAGGTTTATTAGCAATTTCAGTTTCAAGTGAAGAAATTATATTATTGATAGGTATTTGTCTTTCGTTATATAGAGTATTACTAAATTTCTCACCGAGAGCTAAAGTGTCTATTACATTTTTTGGAACATTTGTTTGAGATAAATTCATTAGCCAATTATTATCAACTATGAGATCTCTTTTGTTATTGTTATTTAATTTATTTATTTTATCAATATTTCTATGCTTAATTTTATTACAGTTTTTTTCAAATTTTTGAGTTTCGAATTCTAAATACGTATTGTAGATTTGGGTAGGTAGGATATTTTTTATTGTAGATTTGGTTCTGCTTATGTTATTTTCAGTTTGTTTTACATTTTTACAAGTGTCAGATATTAAGAGGTTTAATACTTTTAATTGAAACGTTTCTTTGAATTGAAGATAAGTATTATCTAAGTACTCACTATTGAAAATGATGTGATTATCATTGATTTTTAAAAATTTTGGTATTATTCTTGAGCTTTTTAGTCGTAATAAGTATATTTTCCTATTTTTTTGATTGGCGAAGGTATTCATCATTTTTGAGAACGTTTTCAATAATTGGACGGTGTAGAATCCATAATCTTCTTCAATTTTCTTATAAAAAGCCATGATTATTACGATGTATGTATATTGATGTTGAGAGTAGTGTATTCTTGAGAAATAAAAAAACTATTTCTCCAGGCCAAATTATTCTTTTGTTGATATTCTTGAACCATTTGAAATATTTGTATGTTTTCTTGGTATATTGGTTCGTATATATACTGATAATGAGAAATAAAAATTCTGTTTTGACGTTTCGACAATGTTTATTGCCTTTATCAAAATTGTTAATTGAATTAGTGTTTCCATGTAATTTAGAAAAGAATAGATGATTTCGATTAATGAAATGCGTCTGCAGCCGACTTGTGTTTTAAGATCCAATTAAAATTGCAGAAAACATTGGATCGGTTGTGTGTGAAAGAGTAATGTATGGCTAACTACAATTTGAAATAGATTGAATTTGATTAAATACAAGACATTCCAATATTGTACAATTATAAATATCTATGAATTATTGTATGAATTAGTTATTCTATGATAAGCATTTCAGATCTATCATAACTATTCAAGTTTAAGATAATTCTAATTAATTATCTAATTCAATTAACAATTTTGATAAAGGCAATAAACATTGTCGAAACGTCAAAACAGAATTTTTATTTCATTATCAGTATATATACGAACCAATATACCAAGAAAACATACAAATATATATATATATATATATATATATATATATATATATATATATATATATATATATATATATATATATATATATATATATATATATATATATATATATATATATATATATATATATATATATATATATATATATATATGACCTCTACCCACTTGGATTTATTGTGCTTCAAAGCAGGTAAAACGTTTATTTCATCATCTTGGTTTTCTGTATTATACGTTTTAGGGAAAGGTTTTGAAAATAAGTCGTTAAGTGATGAACTGGATTCTTTTCTCGAAAAAAGCATCCATCAGGTTGTCTTCTTCCAGAATACCTGAGAAATATTTCATAAAAACTGTGACGTCCTTTGCCACTTTGGCGCTGAATACTTACTACGTAATAAATTTTATCTCTCGGGTGCCAGATTTTTGCTAAAGGTTTACTCCTCCTCGAGGACTTCTGCTGGGGCCCTCTTCACAAAGCCACCACGGTGTTGTCTAAAGACTGCCTTGTCTCAGGATAGCGTCAGTGAAGAATACAACCAGGGGCCGTATTTGAGAGAGCAAAATGATTCGCATTGAATTACATGCTTTAATTGTAACTGAATGCGAGAACGGTTATACTGTCTTTTATAAGTTGATCTAAGCAGAGGTTTCATTCACTTCGTTGCAATAAGACAACTTTCCCCACTATTGTCTTTATTAAGGAAAACACATTGATAACACCGGTGGATGAATAGTCAACAACGTATTATGTAATCATTCAATCTTTCGGAGGGAATGCAAGAAAACTCTGTACAATCTTCACGGCAAGCGGTTACAGCAAACTAATTATATATTATTTACAGATATTTTATCAAGCAAGCAAACAAGCAACTGATATGAATTCGTGCGGTACTTTCTATTAGATACTAATCGAAGCGGTAAGGAGCAGTGCAGGTGAAACGGGTGCGAACGGTTTCCGTCCGGCTATCAATATTCGACCCCGCGACCGCACATCGTCTGTAGTTATTTACTCTTCAAACAATTACAAAATGTGATTATGTACTTCAATTGATTCTGCTCTAATCTTAGTTAGTACACGGAATCCCTTCATTCGGTAATTGCAAAGTAGTGTCAGCTCTTTCAATTTCATTCATACAAAAGATGTCTATAGCTCTTACTCCCGGATATACACAGTGTGCAAAAAATATAAATATCTCAATCAAAAATACTCCGTTATTTCCGGATATGCATAGTGTACAACTGAGTACTGTGATCCACAAACACAATTTGACCTGCAGTTCCTACTTCCGGATATGCACAGTGTGCAGCAACTGATGCCGGTAGCTCATCTACACCCTTCCGATATTTCCGGATATGCACAGTGTACAACTGTAGGATGTGATCCTGTTTCACCTTTTGCACACTCTGACACCATGCAATTACTTACAGTTCATTCAATATAATTATCATCGGTAAACGAGGTATAGATAGATCCAGAATAAATCTACTTCGGATAATTTGAACAATTTATGTGATTATTTCTACAAACAATGCCACGGCGCAGTTACAAGCAATGAATCCAGAACAGTCTCCGCTATAATATAAGCAATCGGTGATATACTGGTATTATGCGGTTCTAAATCTCACCTTAATTGAATCTTGATTAATTTTCACTTTCGGTAGTACTTCGGTTACTTCTTGAAATTCAAACGAGAATAGGAAAAGTCAAAGTTAAAGTCAAAAGTCAAAGTGTCGTTCTTAGGCTGCGATCTGGTTGAAATACCTCATCTCCTCCGGGTATCATGAAAAGGATTCTGTGGAGGTATATTCCCTCTACCGCGACTCAAATACATCACTATAATTTACATAATCGGCGCATCTTCCGAATCATGCTAGGATAGGGTATGGGATTTTGACACGATTCAACTAACTAACCTGACTTATTGATTAATTCGAGCGTTGAATGAATCAATCCTGAATTATCCGAAATATGAACTAGATAATTTCGGTGCTAAATTACTTAAATACCTTACAATAATATAATTATTGAGAATTATTCAATAATATTCCATTTTGCATGTTTTGAAATGATATTATGAAATATTTATTCTGACTTCACGAACAATTGCTCCTGTTCCTGATTTGATAATCTAAAATATTTTTGAGCTCCGTTACAATACATTAGAATAGCGCTTTAACAGAAGAAGAACTTACCTATTCAAATTTATCCCCGGCGTGAACAAAATATAAACTTAAAACGAAACTAGTAATACTTCAAGACTGTTTGACAATAATGTCAAACAAACAATCAACTTGATGGAGGCTTTCTTGATACGGTGACAAAGATGAAATTATTCTCCATGGCCAATTGAAAAAGAGGAAAAATATTGAATTGTAAAGGTTCAGCTTAATAATGAAAATAAATATGCTCCAATGTAAGTTTCGTACCGCAAAATGTCAAAAAAGTTCCTAGGGTTAACATAAAACAATGCAAGTATCTAGTAAGAGTATATCTCGAAAATGATTAGACCGACAAAAGGATACAAGCTTTATATTGAATTCAACGTGAAATGTGTATGAGGCTGGGTGATAACATTTTCCAAAATACTTAAACAAAGCCCGCTAAAGAAGTCACTTGAAATCGAAGATTCCATTATTTTTGGCTTTGGCTTTCTTCTTTCTATATTCGAGAATACCTTACTGAAGTAACGAAATCTGGATATCCTGTACTCTCTATCTCTCATCATTTCAACCTTTACCCACTTGGATTTATTATCCACCAAAATCGAAAATGTGTACTTCTTCTTCTGAAAGAAACCAATATGTCTCTATGAAAATTATTTGGTGCACAAGACCAAGGAATAAGCGAATTATCATCCGAAAATACTCGGGTTTCATGACAAATATTGCAAGATTTGATAAATTTTTCAATTGGTTCATATTAGGCCACCAACAATAATATCTCATTAGCATCTCTGTCAAAATGCAGTTTACGAAATAGTTCTATTACATCATTTTGTACTATTTCAGGAACAATCACTTTATTTCCTACTAACATACCCCTTTCTCAACAGAAAGTTCTAGCCTTCTTTTGAGGTATTGTTTTAATCATCATTATCAATGAAATTCGGCCTACCACATAATGTCAGATCAACAACTTTGGACAAAATTATACCTCTCTTTGTAGCCGAAGCTATGTTTTTCTGAGTTCGATAGAACATCCGAGCATAAACTGAATGAAAATAATGACTGCTATTTCAGTTTTACAATCCATAGGTAGTCTCGTTGAGGTATCAGCATTAGAAATGGAATTTGCTCTCTCATAGACTATATCATAATCATGAGCAGACAAAGTTGAAGTTCAACCAGTAATTCGTTCTGCTGCTGTAAAAAGAACATTTTTATTTTTACCAAATATGAACAGAAGGGGTTGCTGATAAACATGACTTCTCATCCAAATATGAATTTATGGAACGTTTTAAACAAAAAATTACGGTAAACTTTCTCTTGATGAATTGGATTATATTTCCAATATCATTGAACGTGCTTGAAGTAGATAAGACTGATTTATCATCACCATCAATTTTATGAGTCAATACTGCACCCACACCATAACCACTTTAATCACATGTTATCAAAATTGATTTGGCTGGATCAAAATGAGTTGAGATTTCATTTGAAGTAAGTAATTTTCCACTCCCTTGAGAAGTTTTTTCACACAATCATCCGCCCAGATGAATTCCATATATCGATTATACATGAAAATACTGATATGGGTATTTTGGGTATTTATAATAGAAAGTTCTTTTGAAGAATCACTGAATAAAATTTGTTGATAAATACTTTCGATCTATAACTGGAAAGTGATTGCGGCCACTGAGACAAAAGAATCAAAAATATCACCAGGTAAGGGTAAAATACAATGTTTTGAATCAATGGCAGATTCAATGTTTTTTTTTCAATTCACACACAACCTAACAGTATTAGAATGCTTTTGGAGAACGATTATGATTGGACTTGTCCCATTGATGTGTGTAACTTTTGACAAATCAACAGAGTTTACCATTTTTCAAAGTTATCCCTCAACATTTGGTTTCAAAGAAAGGGACATTTCATATGCTCTTTGAAAAATAGGTTTGAGTTCATCTTCAACTATGAATTCAGCTTAGGAATCCTCGACATAAAAGAGTTAGTCTCATCAGTAAATCTTATACTTACTGTTCATAGAAATAATCATCTCTAGTCTGATATTAGATTCTACAGGAATTATACTAAGTTGACTCTTGCTGTAACTCCTTCAAAACTATCATTCTATCTGATGAACAATTTGTCTAATTGAAATTACTGATAACTAAGGTGCAAATATAGCATCACATTTTAATACTAACAAAACTGAATGAAACAAACTCGTGGTTCGGAACTGGCAGGTTCGAACACTAGATCATGCAATAGTTTTTTGAGTCATGTTCATGCAAACTGCTCCTGAATGAACTTCCTTTCGTACTTTTCCACTATCGATAAGCATACAGACCTGTGGCTGCGGGTCGCGGGATCAGATCCAGAGACTGCGGAATTTTTCCGATAGCCAGAGAAAGTGGTGAGGCAAGATACAATGGGCCGTCAAGCCTAAGTGTCATCGAACCCCCTCTGGTTGCAGCATCGAGCTTACCACACGAGGTGGAGTGTTTAGTGGGTATATCGGAAGATATTAGATTCGGACTCAGGAACTCCCAAACTACCTTATAGAATGTCGTAGGTCTGTAAGGTCCCCATAAACTGTTTCAACCACCAACCCAACAAAAAAAAACATACAGACCTTCAAAATATACACAAAACTATTTTTAACGACTTTATGACACAACCTTGAAAATCTTTCGAGAACAGTTGTTTCTAATGTCTCATTCGTGATCACACTCCATAGTTTGTAACGGTTAGTATGTCGGTTCACTCAATTACTATAGATAGAACACCACTGGTGAAACATTTCTTCACTGGAAGTTATATGGACCAATCTAGTTGCCACGCGTGACATGCATGAAGCATCTCTGCTACGCGTTCTGCTTAAAAATAACTTCTCCCTGTTTTTTTTCTTTCTTTTTTTTTGATTTCAACACCTGTGTGTGTAACACAAAATTCAAAATGTAGTAAGCATTTGCTAATTCATATGAAATACAATAATCAATAATTATTAGTCAAAAACGTCTTGAGAAGAGGCGGTGAGTCTTTATAATTAGCAATGTGATTGATTATTATCGTTATTTAAATTCAATGTTATTTCTAATACAATTTTTATCTGCAAGTCACATGATTCCCTCATAATTTTTCAATTATTCTATTCATATTTTAGTAATCAAGAATTGAAATGTAATAATTTGCATTTACTAATCAAAAACATGATTGATACTAACTATGTTCAAAATTATTTCTTTTGTGATCTCTTAATATATCGTGAAATCGAAATATTTCAGAATTTTGGTCGTAGTCATATTTGAATCGGAGCTATGCTTTATTTCTCCTCCTATATTGAATTCGAATAGTATGAATCTTAGAAACATTCAGAGATCGTAAAAGAAGAAGAAAACAGCTTAAATATACACAAAATTAATAACCTGATTTCTTTCAGTTTTTCTTTTCCTTTTACTTGAAAAGAATTCTCTTTCCTCTTCTTTTCTTGCGTATGAATACGTGATACAAATTCCGAAATACTGTGTTTTAAAGTTTTGAAAAATTATTACATTTTCCTCATTATCTTCTAAACAAATGAAGATGTTCAGCTTAAACTTGGTGAACTTCAGTTTGACTGGTGACAAAATGTTCTTGAGACAAGTACAGAAGCGTAGTTATGGGGTTTTGTACTCATTTAAACCCCTTAAACTTCTACACCAATAGTCGGAAATTATTATTGTATACAAATTTTAAAACTTTGATTCATTTTATAGAAAAATATTCGTGATAAATTCCACTTGGAGGCTCCCTGTTCGAGCTATATTGATTTTTCTAATCAGGGTTATCTGATGGAATTTCTTTTGAAAGGCTATTTAAGAAGTAAAAAAATATTTTAATACCTATTTATTGGTAAGGATAGAAAATAATTCATAATAAATGTTCAAAATGATCTATTTACTTCAACGCAACGGTGACCTAGATTTCCCAACAACCTTGTTGCCATTCTCGTACACGTCTTCCAAAATGGGCAGGACAGTCATCCAATTGTATCTATGCATTTGTTCCCTCATTGAGCGGTGTTTCCTCCCACATGTATTCATGATTAGTTTCCAAAAATTCGAAAAATGGATCAGTCGTTAGTCTGTCTGGTGAAACGTATGGGCCAAAAATGTTGTAAATGCCAAGCCAGACATTGACATTGGATCATTCCTGTTTCTTCTTAAAACTTGGACTTTTCATTCTTAACTGAATTTTGGCCGAGCATACCAACTTCATGATTAGATGGATTGAAGGATGGCTTCACAGTCGTCTATGTAGATATGCAAATAACGCTTACACTTTTTTTTGTTGAATGACTGATGATATTTCTTATTGACAGACTGGGACTCTGACTAGACGGACCTTGTCATTGCTTGTGCTGACTGGTAAACAGCTTAGGTTCCCACTTACCTCTGGAGTTTTGCTGAATATTAACTGACTGAGTATCAAGTCTCAAAACCTGACTTCACATTCTGCTGAGTCCATACCTGTTGGCAGCTGATATGCTCTCTAGAAGTAGACTATCTTATGATAGCAGTTTTCGTTTGATAATCTCTGACCACAGGTCACATACAAGCTTATCACTCAAGGCATCGCTGTGGAACGCTGCAAATTAGCAAGATTTTCCAATTTTGTACAATATGCCTTCATATCTTATTCACTCTCCTGATTAGCACTGTACTTTTCCTATCTTCCATCAATTGGTAGGTAATCGTTCCGTTCGTAATGACTTGATAGGGCTGTTTTAGAATGCAAATAGGTTCTATGTTTAGATATCTTCTCCACTCCTCCATAGTTTGATATCGCTACATCTTATCCTTCTTGATTCATCATGTTAATGAGTTGTTTTTCGAACCTGTTACACTAATGTGCGAATAATTCATCTTTTATTTTCTCCATTCAATAAAGGATAGTTTCTTCATAGTTTTAAGCACCAAGAATAATGTCAACGGGCTCTTGTTTGTAGAAGGTTGGGTCAAATAATATTTGATTCTGTCAGTAGTCTAAATTCATGTCATTCTGATTTTCTGGTTTTTTCATCAGTATTAGAGGTATAAGTAATTCTGTTTGTAGGCTGAAGGCGCTTGAAATTCTTGGTTTTCATATGACTTGAATCCTATGTTTGCATTCTGTCCTTTGTCCTGCTGTGAGTCCTGAAGTTTTTGCTCCGATTTCATGTTTTGGTAACTCGAGAATGACAGCTGCACCTTCAGTAATAAGGGATGTATGAGTCAGTTTGTTAGTTCCATTATTGTATTTATAAGTTGCAGTAATGGGTTACAGGTTTACTCAGCATACACGTTATGAAAAATATATAGATATTGCATAGTCCAAACATATCAAATATAAGACATCAAAATATACATATATAAAATAGAGAAAATAGGAAATTTGATTTACAATTTGAAAATTCTTCCACAGACTAGAAAGTATGACTTACTGAAAACACGAATACACGTTTCTTGTATATATTGAAGCTAGAGTGATATGCAATAGAGTATTTATTTTATTGAAAATTTTATCCCTTGATAAATAGGTGCGATATATAGTCTAGAGAAAGGCAAATGTAATGTATTATCTTTCTCGTATAAAGTTGTGAAAATCATTATGTTTCAAGTAGATTGTTCATTCGTTTCAAGTAATGTATCATTGATACATACATTAGATAGATACAGTGATGGCAGAGTCAAAATTCGAAGTGGATTTTCTATTGTTGACAAAGATTTTATCTGCATGAGAAGACACACTTCAGAAAATCACTCCATATGGGATAAAACATTGTACCAACCGAAAAAATAACTTAGAAAATACTCCTGATTTTCTCGGGTGTAGATTCATCGTCCCAAAGGTATGTCCGATGTACAACCGTGTATGCCGTGCACTGACAAAGTACATTAGTATTTCTCCTTCCACGTCGCAACCCCTGTCTGTGCACTGATCTACCAGACCTATCATACAGGGATGCTTGCTACTTGAGGCGTGTCAGGAATGCAAAAAGATCCCTTATTTCTTGTCTGCTGAACGTAAGTAGATTTTTCACTGGTTGATGCTGGAGGTCACACATAAGTCGCTTGGAATGATGCAGTTTCTTCAAAAGGCACTGTAATCTGCCGGAGCCGTTTGAAGATTACAGATTTCGCTGTGGCATGAGAAATGCCACAAGTTAGCTACGGTTCAATCAGGGGTTGTTGCGCCCCGTTTGAGCTATTGCGAAAGCAGTTTCAGTCCCTTCCGATTTCTCCTGACGCCCATACCTTTGTGATCCTTTTGAGGTTCTTAACATGTGCCGTTAGCTCATTTACACCATCGAGTACACATTGTGAGATAATTGTGAATCTAGTGCCTCAAGCACTGCTAGGCTGCTCGCCATAATTGTGATTCGTCTATTCTCATACGCTATTCCTCAAAATTCGAGCACATGTTGTAATTGCAGGCATCTTTGCTCAAAATTCTGTGTCGAGTGTCTCTGGGTTCGAAGAAACTCTGTCCTGTTCACCTGTACTTTTTTCGGTCTTGGTGCCTACGGTGAGCCCCTGGTATCTTACTAGAATTGCCGTCAGTATTCTCCCCTCACTCTAAGTTTGAATCTTGTACGGTACGGAAGTGCTGTGAACCTTCATCCTATCGGATTTTATCTCCAATGGTCCAGGTGATCCAAGAAATTCTAGAATTTCCTTGTCCAATAAGATGGAAGCAATATGCTTCTCTCATGACTACTGCCGCAGTGGCGAGGTGTATTGCCTCCAACCTCAAAAGCGTCCATCGCAGCCGTTGCGGTGAACTACTTTGCACACGTTATTCATAAGTATGCCAGCCTGTAAACTCTGTTCAGGAAATACTGAGATACTTTTGGTTCGGTTTCTTGCCACTACACTGCATATGTTACAATGGTGATGTAAGCTCAGTGCACCGTAAATGGAGTCAGACCCCATTTTCTTACGATAGTACAACTATAGGTTCACAAGGCCCTCATCGCTTGATTATTCATTAATTCCAGATGCTTTCCGAAGGTCAACTTCTTATAAATGCTTACCCCAAGGTACTTGACCTTGTCCGTCATCTGTACGTTTTTGTCATCGAAAACTTTGTTTTATATGTCCGTTGTCCCTTATCCTCGTGAAGGGAACAATGATTCTTTTCGAAGGATTCACTTTGAGTCCTTCCTTGTTGCATCATTTTTCAACGGTGTTCAGTGCTTGCTGCATCAGATATGCTATTGCGCTCTCAAACTTCCTTCGTGCTATAATGATGACGTCATCCGCATATCCAATTGCGCAGAATCCTCTACTGTCAAGGAGTATTAGTAGTTCGAACTCCACAGCAGAGGTGGCAATATACCTCTCTGCGCACATCCTTCAGTGACCCGTACCCCCTTCTAGACCTCATGAGAAGCTCCCTCTATCTTCCGAAAGCTCGCTGGTGTCATTATTTTGCAAACCAGTTATTCCTCTACTCTCTGTATTATCTCGTATACTACCATTTTGTAGGATTTCCCAGTGTCGTGAGCATACTAGTATTTTCTGCGTAGAGGATCTTACTGTCTGACTAACCCCCCCCCCCCTCTACCCCGTGAGGTTTTCCTTCGCAGAGGGAGCTCCACTGCATTGCGGTCGTTAGTGTGTCCTCAGATGAGGCTAACAAAGAGGGAGAACGTTGGGAAAATACAAGACTCAGATTTGTATCCGGAAAACATACAGATAGCGGAGGCGGTCGAGTTCCTTAAGCTTAGCCTAGTTAGACGCTAATCTTTGGGAAGCATCTGAAGGAAACCTCTAATGAAGCAATGAGGGTTCTGTGGACCTGTCGTCATATAGTTGATTGAAACTTGAGACCACGGATTATGCACTGGGTACCATAGTGAGACGTAATATACGCCTCAATCCTGTGAGGACATTCCCTGGAGAGAGTCCAGAGGCTGGCGTGCTTAGAAATAACAAGTCCAATGTCTACCACCCCAACAGTTGCGATGAAAAGGCTGCTGGGGCTGAAGCCACTGCACTTGCCGCTCAGGCAGAAGTCAGAAGAGGAGCATCTCGCCTTGATCTCATTGAACAACGGAAGGCGGATCAAAGAAGCCGAAGCAATCTTGGATAACCTTGAATAAGCGGGAGAACGCTGGGGCAACCCTCATTTGATACCATAATATTCCGTATAGTTCACCGAGGACAATCATGACAGAATTCCAAAGCAAAAATATTCGCAATCACAACATGTGCTCAGATAATGAGGGAGAGAGCCTATGAGGATAGAGAAATCACAATCATAATGAAAAATCTAGCATTGCTCAAGGTACTTGAGTCATACTCGATCACCTCATAATGTGTACTCGATGATGTAAAACAACTAAGGGCACTAGTGAAGAGCCCCAATACAGTGACACTCGTATGGAAATCTGAGGAAACCTGAAGCGAAGGGACTGAAACTGTCGTCGCATTTGTTAAAGCGAAGGTGGAACAACCCCTGATTAAACCAGAGCCAAACTGTAATATTTCTCATGCCACAGTGGAATATGTGATCCAAAAATAGCTCGAGACAGAGCATCTTGCCTACTGGAGGGAGCTGCCATGTATGTCACACTCCAGGCTGCTAATAGGAAATCTCCAGCAGCAACAAGTGTACTCGATTGTGTAAAAGAACTAACGGCACTAGTGAAGAGCCCCAATAGAGTGACACTCGTATGAGAGTCCGAGGAAACCTGACGCGAAGGGACTGAAACTGTCATCGCATTCGTTAAAGCGAGGGCGGAACAACCCCTTATTGAACCAGAGCCAACCTGTGGCATTTCTCATGTCACAGCGAAATATGTAATACAAAAATTTCGAGACAGAGTACTTTGCCTACCGGAGGGAACTGCAATGTATTTCGCACTCCAAGCGGCTGATAGGAGATCACCAGCAGCAACATGTGAAAAATCCACTGCCGTTCATCAGACAAAAAAATACGGAATCTTTTTGAATTCCTGACCGGGCACGCCCCATGCAACAAACAGCTCTGCACGACGGGTTGGTAGGTAGATCAGCTCACATGGAAGGGTTGCGGCGTGGAAGAAGAGACACGCATGCATGTGCTGTATCAGTATACGGCATACGCGGTTGGTCGTCGGACATACGTCAGAGACGTTAAAGCTACACCCAAGGAAATCAGACGTATCATCTACATCAGGCTACAGAATTTAATGGAATACACCGGAATGATGAAATGGTTATTTTCTAAAGATTCACTTCAAGTTCTTCCTTCTTGCACCATTTTGCCACGATGTTTAGTGCTTGCTGCATCATAGATGCTATTGTGCTCTTAAACTTTCATTGTACTATATGGACGATGTCATCCGCATATCCAATTACATAGAATCCGTTGCTCTCAAGGGGTGTCAAAAGTTCGTCCACCACCAGACTCCATAGCAGAGATGAGAGGACACCACCCTGCGGACATCCTCCAGCCACCAGCACCTTCTTCTCTACCACATTAGAGTTCCTATGACTATCCTGCAATGGCGCATGTTGTTGATTCATCTGCACAGCAGATCTTTCATCCCTCGCTCTCCCGCTGCTCGGGTAATTGATTCGAGGAAGGTTCTATCAAAAGCTCTCTCTAAGTCCATAAAGTTCACTAGCGCAATTTCTCTGCAGTCCACCGATTTATCTGCTCATTATATTAGCTGGTATACTGCCATTTTGCAGGATTCTCCGGTTTGGTAGGCATACTGGTTAGGATATAGGAAATTACTCATCAGAGTTCCATCCCTGACACGCCTGTCAATCTGTTTCTCTAGAGTTTTCAGGAGAAACGATGGTACATTGATACTATGGAAAGATTTCGGCCCTGTCTTTGGTATAAATAACACCTATACCACCCCTCACTCTTATGGTATGTGGATCAGTGCCAAGCTGACTCTCAGCATTCCATACAGGATAGTGCCAGTATATCGATTGCCTGCGAGCTGGCAGTATCCCATCGGTTCCTGGCAGCACATATGGTTGGAATGAATTCATTGCACATTTGTTCCTCAATTTGTTCTTCTTTGGCGTTCTTTTCAGAGCTACGAGGTCCCCTGGTCCTGTCATACTACGGTCGTTTTCAAAACGTGATCCAGGGAAGTGTGTCTGAAGCCGCAGCTCCAGCGTTTCTTTTTTTGTGTTTGTATATCCTCCTTGTGGCTTCGCACAGTCCACTTTCCGTCGTGGTCCTGATCCTAGTACCTTGTGGAGGCTAGCGTAGCTGAGCATGTCATCTATGCTCTAGCAATACTCATTTCACGAGGTCCTTCGCTCTTTCTTGATAGCGTTGTTATACGCAGTCAGTGGCAAGCGATATTCATCCCAGTACGTGCTGATCCGCTTGGCTTTGTTGAACTCATTGCGGACAGTTCTGAACACCACCAGAGCTTTCATTGGGCATGAGATTACGAAGACTGTCATTATGGCTGAAGTAACAGTTGTTACCATTATGTTCAACTCCTGCATCGTAGATGCCTTTGTTGGGCAGTCCCAAGAGCCTCTCGTAGTTTCTCGCGATAGGAGTCCCACTTGTTGTCCCTTGTATTTCTGTACTCTGTAGGCAGTGCCTCAGATGATCCGATTCTGTATCGCATGTATGTGTTTCCAGATAGACTTGGTTCATCAGCCACATTTCGGTTATGCACTAGGCCATTCATGCTTCCTGTGCATATCGTGATATTGATGACCTCCCTTCTCACACTTGTCACGAAGGTCGGTTTGTTGCCCTGGTTCCACACATGTAGGTTGTGAACCAACAGGAAATCCAACACTGCTCCACGTCCTTTGCTAATGTCTCTGTTCCTTCAAACTGCGTGGTGTGCATTGGAATCACACTCGAATGAAGTTTGGGACCTCGAGGTTCTGAAATACCCGTATGTCTTACGGTGACCGTGCTCTAGTCTCTTGATAGGGTAGGTATACTGATGCCGACAGGAGGCTTTGCTCCCTTCCTCCTATTTCTAATTTATGTCTAATCGGTATAAAGTCCTGACGACTCCCACAAAGATAAGACTCTATCTGCATCTTCATCAGAATGCAAGTTCATTCGGGGCATGTATGATCCGCCCCGAAGCTACCTAATCTCCCGATTCTTCCATCATATACGTATATTTCTCGAATTGGAGCAGCGTCTTCATTTGCTTTCATCATGTGTGCACCGAGAGCGGCCGAGGCCGCCCTCCAGTGATGGAAGATGCTTTGCAAAACTTGCATATCATTGCTGCTGAGCTGAGATTACATTAGCATGTCTTCCTTCTCCAACCTCCCTTTCCAGAGGGGGAGTTTCGGTTATCTATCCTCCCACTGCCCCCACTCTTCTTTTGTGATCTTTGACCCTAGAGGCTTGAACGTCACTCGGGAAGAGTTGTAGTATGGTATGTAATGGACCTCCTTCAATCTCTCCCATGACCGTTCGTTCAGCAGCACGACGAGCAGCCTCTCATTTGGTTGCTCCTCTCTGGTGCCGGTGATCTTACAGGTTGATGAACCAGTTTTTTTTGAACACTTTGTCTGTGCAGTGTCTTCAACGGGGTTGTGATCTACGGAGTAAGACGATTTCACGTCGTAGTTTTGGGGGTTGATTCGCCTCCACAAAAGTAAGCTCACCCCTCTCCCGTGGTTCGGCCACCCAATCTTCAGAAGGTCAAGAAACTTTAGCGAGAATAGCAAAAAAAAGTTTATGGAGGATTTACAAATTTGTACTTGGGAAAATATTTTATCACTTCCTCAAACCGAGGTTAATAAAAAATGGGATCTTTTTATAGAGCAATATGAAAAATTATTTGAACAAAATTTTCCATTAAAAAAATACAAAATTTGCAGTAAGAGCAAAAAAATTAAAGTAAAAAATCAGGAGTTAGACTCTTCAAAAAATTCCCTAGATCTATTAAATATAATCTCCAAATTTGATCCAAATTATAATGTACTATATAAAAAGCTAAAACAAGATTATGACTAATTAATAATAACTCAAAGACAAAAACTCTTAAAAAAGCAAATACTAAACTCAAGTAATAAATCAAAAACCACCTGGAATATTGTAAATAATGTATGTAATAAAAATAAGAAAAACGATGATATACAAATTACGGGCGATCTAAATATAGTTGTAAACGATTTTAATGATTTCTTTATAAATTCTGGAAAAAGGTTATACTATGATAAAAATAATCAAGAACCTTATGTTTGTCCCATTGAACCTCTGTCGAATAGTTTTTATCTTTATCCAGTCACAGAAGATGAGATAATAAAGAGTTGTAATCAGCTGCAAAATAAGTTTAGTTTTGGTGTTGACGGCATTCCCCTAACTATTCTTAAATTCTCATTAACAAAAATACAAAAAATATTATGTCATATTATGAATTGTATATTTGAAAATGGTATATTTCCCGACGCTTTAAAGGTAACAATAGTAAAGCCTTTGTATAAAAAAGGAGACTGCGAGGACTTGGGTAGCTATCGGCCTATTAGCCTACTTTCTCCGTTTGCCAAACTGGTAGAAACAATTTTGAGTCACAGATATGTAGGTTTTCTTACAAAATTCAAAATTTTTAACAAAAGTCAACATGGCTTTCTTAGGGGCCGAAGTACAATGACAGCTGTTTTCGAATTCACTAGATATGTGTTAAAGGCTTTGGATAATCAAGAGATACCTTGTGGAATTTTCTTAGACTTATCCAAAGCCTTTGACTGTATAGATCACACAATTTTAATCAAAAAACTGAAAAATTACGGTATACGAGGGAAACAGTTGTCAATTATAGTCAGCTACTTGAAAGATAGAAACCAAGTTGTAGAAATGAACTCAGACCAGAATCAATACATATAAAAAAAAATATATATTGAAATGGGAGTGCCACAGGGCTCTATATTAGGGCCTCTTCTCTTCCTAATATTTATCAATGATTTGCCTATAATAATATCGGAAAGTGGTCATACCTCGATAAACTATGCGGACGACGAGAATGTTGCCATTAAAAGTAACAATATTGAGAATTTGATCCTAGTGCTGACAGAGATTGAAAATTGGTGTCAAGTCAATAAACTTAATTAACAAGTCAAAAACAAAGTGTGTGATTTTTCAAACTAATAAGACGAATATTGGAATTCCAAAAACTCTTACTTTGAATAACCAAATTATTGACGTAGATAATAGTACTAAATTTTTGGGACTTATTATAAACAAAAATTTGAATTGGTATGAACAAATAACATCTCTTTCAAACAGATTTAAATCTAAACTATACGTATTAAGAACTTTAAAAAAATCGGTGGACAAGGAAACTCTAATGGTTGTCTATTACGCCTTTTTTCAGTCTCTGATAACTTATGGGATTACAGCTCTCAATCTAAACAGATTTTGATTCTACAAAAAATGGCAATACGCATAATTTATGGCCTGAGGCATCGAAATTCCTGTAGAGGTACTTTTCGCAAATTCAATATTTTAACTGTTCCGGCACTTTATATCTCGGAAAGTTTTATGTTCAACTTCAGGAACAAACACTATTCGGCAGAGTATGAAAACGGACAAGTATATGAAACTCGTAAAATTTTATATCTTTGCCCAGAGGTAGACTTAACATTATATCAAAAAAATATGGAATACATGAGCCTTAAGCTTTTTAACAAACTTTCAAATGAGATTAAAGAGATTAAGGAATTAAAAAAATTCAAAGCAGCTGTTACTAAATTGCTAATAACTTTAGAACCTTATACAGTTGCAGATTTTTTAGAACAATAAGTCTGTATATTATGTGCTATCATTTTACGGTGATAGTGTTTCTATATTATTTATTATTTGTTTATATATGTGTATATATGTAGTGAAGTGTATATACATATAGTTACTACGACGTTTTTTAATATTGTATTGTTCATGTTTATTTTTCAAATGTAGACAAACCATGTTGAAATAAAGATTATTATTATTATTATCTTTGATGTAATCATCCAGACAGGTGATAATCCGAGCTCCCCCTGGTATCAGAATTCTGCAAACATGGGGCGATCTTCTCTCCCCCTTTAGCAGTTTGTCAATTATTTGAAGCAGGACGTTCTTCATTAGCCCCGCCTGCTCTTTCGAGATTGATGCTTCATTGTGTTTAACTTTGGCACTGTCGAAGCATTTTGAAGCGCCTCTTGTAGTTACTCGCGATATGTGTCCCACTTTGTGGCCTTTGGGTTTCTGTACTCTATAGGCGATGTCTCTGTTGATCCGATTGTGTAGCGTATGCATGTGTCGTCAAACAATATACCGTAATATCGATGACCTTCCTTCTCACACTTGTCACAGAGGTCGGTCTGTTGCCCCGGTTGCACTCCTGTAGGTTTTGAGCTATCATGAATTTCGACAATGCTTCAACTCGCTTGTCAATGTCTCTTCTCTCCTAAACTGTGTGGTGTGCATAGTCCTGAGATACCTCAAGGGCTCGTATTTCTTGCGGTTGCGGTGCTCCCGTCTGGTTATAGGGTAGGTACGTTGATGCCAACAGAGTGCTTTGCTCTTTCCTCCTATTTCGAATTCGAGTCTAGCGGTTTGCGGTTTTGGTTCAGACGTGCATGATCCGTCCACTGAAGCTACCTCCAGGTATTGCTGTTACTGAAAACAGATTCTCAGTTTCACTACCAATAATAACACTGAACATGATTTCAAATTCACTTTTATATTAACTATCAAGGAAAAAATCCAAAATAAAATGCCCTCAAAGAATATAATGTGGTTGGGATAAAAGTATATTTATCATTAGCTTTTCTATTCCATAAGCTAGAACACTTGGATCACGGTGTTCTATAAATGGCAATAATATAAGTCTTGTAGTTTTTACATTGATTTTGTAACACAGTTACTACATATTCAAAATGTTTTTCTATACTTTGATGAGCATGCAATGATTTTATGTTTAAGAATTTCTTGCAAATATGCAGAAGCCTCCTCGTGAGCAGTTAACAAAACTGACCTGGTTATAGCTCTTCTTTTCCCAGCCAGTGTTCGGTTATTTCCACTAAGACAATATCATGTTGATTCAATAGAAACTCTATGTCTTGCACTTTTCCATGAATGCCTTGTATGTTAAGCTGCATTATAGAGAGCAATTTGTTGTTTTGTATTTCCATATTTGACACGCTTGTTGTTGCGTTTGTACCATTATACGTTTGCGATATTTCTTCATCTACTAAGTAGCAGATCATATTACCTTGAATATTATATCGAAAGTTTTAAAGAAAGGTAGATGATTTATTCGTTTCTTGGTTTCAATTATTTACAGTGATTCCTTCAGGTCAGAACGTTGGATTCACTAATGTCTCTATAAATTGATTTGAAACAGGCAACATAAAATATTCATATACACTAGACTGTTCTGATTTTAATAATTCATATTGGACTATGATAATCGGTGGTTTTAAATATTGCGATATGTCTTCAATAGGAGTGCTTGGATTCAATCTACTAAGATGTATATATAAAAGTTTATTTCATGATACTTGATACATTTTAATTTGTTGATATTACTTTCGATGTTGGAGTGATATTTTCGTTCTTTTTATTTTTTCCCTTGACTCACACTTTTACAGAGGAGTTTGATTCATATGTTGAACTTTGACTTGAGCTTGTCTTGACTGAAGATTTATTTGTTTTTCCTCACTTAGGTTTCTTGTCAGCTGTTTGTTCATTTGAATCAGACGAATTATCAGTTCCTTCTTACAATCGTACATTATTTTGATGCTCCGCGACCTTCCGCGGTAATTCGTAATCTTTGTAGTGACGTATCATTTGGGAATTTTGCTCTAGAATAAATTCTTCAAGGTGTTTCATATTTACTCGAGGTAGAAACATATCTTTCATTCGGTTAGTTTCATGTCTCAATAATGATATTTTTCATAACATGAATATTCTGAGGTATTATAAGTCTTGTGATACGATTTTAACTTCTATTATCGCAGTAACTAGTACTAGTTTATAGTTATACGAAGATGTCTCCATTGGTGAGTGGCTCTCCATCTAAGCGGTTGATGTCTTGCTCTTTGCTGATGACACCAGTATGGTTCGAAGCGAGAATAATGAAAAGGATTTGGTGGCTTGCTTGAGTGATTCTCAAGAAAGTCTTTTTGAATGGTTTTGCGCAAATGAACTGTCCGTAAACCTTGACAAAACTGGTGTAATGTTATTCACACACAGAAACACTACTTTTGAAAACCCTGACTATATAAAGTTTTTGGGTGTCTTATTTGATCCACTCCTTAGTTGGGAATGTCATGTTGATAGTGTAGCTAACAAAATCTCAAAGAATATTTTCTTGATAAGAAATTTAGTAAACTACTTGCCTGAGGACGCGATGCGCATGGCATACTTCTCCCTTATTCAGTCGCATATGTCATATGCCCTGACAGGCTGGGGAAATTCACCTCATTCGGATAGGATTTTTCGCCTTCAAAGAAAAGTGTTGAGAATCTTAACAAAGAAACGTTTTAGAGATGACGTTAGAAACAGTTTTATTGATTCCAAAATCATGACTTTTCCGTCACTATATATTTATAATTGCATACTAATGGGGATGTCGTCTGATACACATGTTTTTAACAATAATCTGCATTATTATAACACTAGATGCTGCCATAATATTCATATTAACTATTTAAGATTAAATTCGAGTCACTGTTCTGGTAACTATTATAGTAAAATATCTATGAACAAGCTACCCATGAAGCTAAAAGAGTGCTCACTCAATGTTTTTAAACACACATTAAAAAAATTCTTTCTTAATCATGCATTTTACTCGATAAAACAATTTTCGTTGCCTCAATGGCCTATTGATTGTTTTTAAATAGTTTGGAATGGGTTTATGTAGATTTTGTATGGCATGTCATACATGTCCACTCAGATTTGTTATGTCCATTCTGTGTTCCATATAAATTATAATTATAAACTATATTTACTTACAAACATTTTTAATCTTTTTTTATATAATATATCTTAGAATATAATTTTCAAGTTATATTTGACAAATGTGAACAATAGTTTATACATGCAATAAATACTCTACTCTACTCTACTCTACTTCTTCTCCCCACGGACTCCGTTATCATCCAGTAATAATGTATGATGCTGTAAAATCTCTCCATCTCTCTCTTTCTTCATACTCAAATAAAACAACCCTACATAATCTGAATTAACTAAACGAAAGAATCAAAACTGAGAGTGTTGAATAGATACCCAACCAGGATGAACCTAGGAATTCGAAACTATATGAACTATATCGAACATGTACTTGAATAAAAACTGAGAACAACAAACATTGATTGAAAATCCATGCTTCTCACCAAAAACAGTAAGGAAACCATAGAGTTGAATGAATTGAAATTGACTGAGTGTAACGTGATTTCTCAAGAGACTAATTCAACCTAGAAAATATAACTGGAGGTCTTAGGCATTGCCCCTGGTATGCTTTCTTTTTCTCAAGAACCAATATGCAGTTAGGAAAAGGATCCTTGAATCGTTTAATCAATAACCAACAAGATTCCTCTCTTGAGGTCTCTAGTTCAGAATGTTTTCGGTGGGGATTTCTAAGCCTACCTGTCATTTTCTGATTTGATTGTATATATTATTTCAACTATAATTACGACTGTATATGATCATAATTTCGAAGATTAGATACTACGTTACGTCCCGATTCAAGTATGATATATTTTGATCAATGATAAAACTTATGGAAGAAAGACGTGTTAAACTTTCATATTCAGATCAACAATGAGCCTGAAAAACCCTCTATCTAAGCATCTCCAGATGGTAAGCATCAAAAGTAACAAAATATAGCTGGCATTTGTTTCTCGTCCTATATTAGTTATTCATCTTGACAGGCTTATGATTTCCTTCAGAACTAAAGCCAGTGTGGAATTATTGAGTATCTTGACCACGCCAGCTATGATATCATATCGCCCTCCTTGAAGCGGGTATGAATTGTATTATACTTATTTCAGAAAATCATTTACCCTACTCAAGGCACATTTGTTATTGATACTGGACAGAAAACATCTTGCAACCCCTAGAAACAATACAACCAAAATGGGAGCCACTAACATCTAACTTCAGGAAATTGACTAACGCAGGATGAAACTATTTGAAATTTGATAGAGAGTTAGTAGCAGAATTTTCTAGCATCAAACATTTCAAATACTTCTCAGAATCGGAAAATTTTATCATATCCATATAATATTCAACAACAAGATTATAAACCAAGACTGATAATAGTCCTCATCAATGTTGATATTATGAATGAATAGTTCAATTAAATTCAAAAATATGTCGCATATCCGTGAAAGCTGATGAAGTCGAACAGTTAATCCAGAATATACGGAGTGCCAGATATAACTGACAGAACAGTATATTTGAAAATCAAGGAAAAGGTGTAGCGACGATCCTGAACTGAATTATATTTATTGGAATAAAAAATGAAAAATCAAATCAAAACCCTTTTCATTTACAGATCATAAACTGTGGTGTGTTAAGGAAGAACAGGATTTTATATCATCAAAGTCATGAATACTAAACCTTGATCAGGAATAATTTCCATCACAACAGAAGGACCATACAGATTTTTGGAAATATTCCTACATGCTTTCAAATTCACAAAGAATCAACCGTTATAAACTTAGAAATGTTGTATTCAGTGTGCACATTAACTAAGGAAATAATCTCAAAATCAATTGGAATCCAACGAAAATTACAGAAGAAAGTATCTTTTGTTTTGAATTAGAAGATGGATCCCTCTAACAGGGGGGAAGTATTGTGGTGAGTTCAGTACTTACAATATTCGTTCTTGTTCTATGCATCTACAACATTCTTTAAGCTTTGTCTGTTTTAATAAATCTGTCTTATTCTTGTATCTATTTGATTTTATATTTATTTGATTTAACTCCTTAGGCTCAGAAATTTTCATAATAAATATAGGACAAAACATAAGAGAACGTTGGACAGGAGATCGTCAAATTCTTAGAGTTCGAGTGGGTCTTCCAATTATGATTCTTATAGTTTCTCGGGGGGTCGAGATTCTTCATATCTACGAATGTATGCCATTCTCCTTATCATACAAAAGCTTTAAACTACTGTATTTCGATTATACCTTTATTCATCTATTACTTCGTAATTCTGGAGCTTTAGCATTTACTACGTGTGGATTCATTCAACATGTAAGTATGTTGAGAACTGAATAAGAAACTCATTCATAGTAATAATAATAATAATTATAATAACAATTATTCCATCACGCAGTATGGTTAAGATTATAGATATACAGATTTCGAATGCAGGTCATTCTCGCTATGATACAAAAATCTTTGGAATTTTTAGTGTTGGTAGTTTGACATTTTGACTCGCGTGTTGAATCATGATAAGCTTTTTACGTAGTTTTACCTTATCTTAGTTCAAAATACCTGGATCAGTGAACCTGACAGATTTTCGATTTGATTTCCTTTAAGAAGGTTGCCTATTGGTCTGGTTCGTTGTTTATATAGCTTTTAGAGAGTTTTCTTGTTGGTAAACGACATGTACAAGTATTCTCAGCATCCTTACTTTTTGTTCCTTCAGGTGTATATTTTGAGTTGCATCCATTTAGCTTTTAGAATGGCTTTTGGTAGAGTTTGAAGGACCATTGTCTGGGGCACTAATTAGCAACATAACATTTAATTATATTCTTTCCTATTTTCATATCTTAATGGCTATGTAGATTTCGAAGAGATTACACATATGGATTTCGGAATTGCTACATAATAATGAGATAGTTAAATGTGGATGTGACAAAAGTTACTTCAAAATCATTAATAATAGTATTTATGAAGGCCTTTGAATTTCCACTAAAGCGAATAATCGATAAATTGATATTATAATTGTAATAATAGCGAAAGATACTGCTAATTATTACAAAAAATTCGGGAAAATTGCCAACAACCTAGATTAAATTAATACACTAAAAGAGCACATAACTAAAAATATTAGTGGAATAGTAATGTCCTTACATCATGTACTAGTTTATTCTGATGATTGCTACCTGGTAGCTGAACGATACTTAGTACTTTCATAATGTTTTCAGTAAATAAGGGTAATTGTTCCATACATTATATGTTTCTTCTTTCTACTGAAGAACTTGGAATAGAAGGTATTATGGAAAGTTGAAAACTCACAACACTTCCATGATTCGATGTTATTTGTTCAGGAACTTTTCTTCCTTTACGTATATCGATAAAACATTCACGTATATTGGTAAAGCAGTTTGACAATAAAGAGAATATCTATCTGCTCTCAAATATGAAGTAATGAATTTTTGAAGGAATATTGTTTCGATCCTTCGATTCCGCTAGAACTGACCTTAGTGAAAATCTTTGAGGTGATGTGAAGAAAATATATACTGGCTCAGGAGTTAATGGCAAGGGGGTGTATCATGTTAACATGCTGAGTTCACAATCATTCAGTAAACAAATGGCCTTTTGATTTTCATAAATATATGCCACCCAGTTTTCTCAATTTATGATGTCAAAGAAGTCCTCAAACTTCGACTATCTTACTCAAATATGTGATTCAAACAATCTACTTGCCTACATTGACACTCAAAAATGAAAATTCTTGTAGTCTATCTTTCTCTATTTTTAATCCAGATTCAGAGCTTAGAAAACGTTTGTTAATATGGAATACCTGCATTCGAAGTAAAGGTATGAGGGTTTCAAAGATATTAGCAAAAATTCCTCAAAATTGGCCAGAGTTAGAATCTTATGTTACCAACATGCTGCTGATAATTGTGAAATACCATCTAATGAAACAATAACATATGTTCAGGAGTTATATCTGAATGGATCGATCATATCAACTGCCTGGAAAAAGTTCGGAGTTGCACTCCATAATCCATTGAACTTTGAATTTAGGTATTAGGTACCTAATACTATTGCTTATTTTTGGTCGAGGAATACAATGTTCTTTATACTTTGTTATTTTGATATATGAAATTTCATTATTACCTATTATCAGTGAATATATCCACAACAATACTGCGTGATAAAGCAATCATTAATATATTGTCATTAATATAAATTTGTTTCTTATTCACATTTCGATTTCAAGTTGAATGAATTCACATTAGATGAATGTTAAAATTTCAGTACTACAAAGTAATTGATATATAGGTATATAAATAAGCTAGTTCAGAGCTGTTACCCATCACGTCCCTTTGGTCAAAGTCAACTGGCTTATCATTGATTCATGAAATTGTGCTATTCGATACTAGTCATAGATCAATTATCATTATTGACGTGCATTCATCTAAAGTTCAATCTTCTCAGTGAAGATCATATTATAGGACTACTACGATAAAAATTAACTTTGATATCTGATCCAATAATGTCATATTGATTCTTCTGTCTATCGATCAATTCTCCATCATTTCCATGATGTATTTATGGAGAGATACCGATACCATTTCAAATAGTAGAGAGGAGACCAAGGTTATTTCGAAATTTGTTTGCTATAAATGTTGTGGTTACTCATTTGAAACAATATGGTAGGGCTGCATTTGATAAGAATATAAAGATATAATGCATTCCGCGGATATTTGGTACAATATCATAGGAATGAGGTAAATGTGTATAAAATTATGAATTGAAAGATTAAACTACGCAACAAATGGGAAAAAACATTTTGTGTGAATCTAATGTGTGATGTCAATTTGAAATATGATATATGAACGGGATAATACGAAAAATGTTCTATAATTTTAATTAAAAATGATAATAAGTCCACCAGTCGGAATAATGGCACTGCTGCTAATTTCAAATTTCCATTATTTAGATGATAAAGCATTCCTCGTGGCCATATATAAGTAGAATTGCTTGCCGTTGGGAGTTTTTAATTAACGGAATGGTACGGAATGTCAGTATTTCAAAGAATTGTAATGTGCGTGCAGCTTCAGGATAGAGCCTAGTAAATTTAATTTGGCATTGTTTATTTCATTATATATCATTATTCCTAATTACATTATATATTTATGTCAACTAAAGTATATGAATGTTTCTCATTATAATTTCAACTGAGGATATACATAATTTTATAGGATAACGTACAGAACTTTAAATCTTCTACATGACGTTATGGGAAAGATTCCAGAATAAATCTTTTCGTGCCTCATAAACAAGTATTTTCGTTAGTGATACAAGTTAATAGTTGAACGTGATGCACGGTAAGGACTAAAAAATGATAGGTCCTGTGGTTTTGGTTCAGAAAGATGTTATTCTTCTTATCGTTCAATCATGTAAAATCCTAAACAGTTGCCGCACTGAGTATTTCAATACTGTTGACACTGAGAGGATTGGTATTATTGGTTAAATTCACAACACTCTTCTCCACATGAGAATATCTCTCGAAATGGATGGCAGTAGTTATGCTTCCAGATTCTGGTCCTCCGCTCAATCAAACAGGGAAATTCATATATTACATTAAAAACTTCGATAGCCATAGGCGTGTCAAAAAATTACAAAAATGGTATGAACATTTCGGTTGACAAGAATTTCATCCACTAAATACTGTAAATTAATCACACATGTTGTGCGTAGCGCTCTACATCGACAGATTCAACTCATATATGCGATTCGAAATTTTACTTTTTTCGCTAGAAATTATAGAGCAGAATACTGACACCAATTCACACTAGAAGTACTACCTATTATCGGTTTGTGTCTGAATGTAGATTTTATGAAAAATATCATTCCCTATCATAATTTTACCGCAATACCAATAACATGCATGAATGAATGTTAGCTTACCACAAACATTCATGGATGTTCAACTTATTATGCAGTTGCACACCTTTGAATAAAATAAGAGAGAAATTCAGTTAAAATTTCAGTCTTTCAAGAGACAAACTGAATTAAAAATGTAGATTAACTGCTCCGAATAGATTAATGTAGATTAACTGCTCCGAATAGATTGAATTGTCTTTTTCAATATAACTTCGAGTTATTTCTTCGGAACAAGAAACAAATTAAAACATTTAGATTAGTTTGAAATCGGTGAAAATGGGGTTCTGACACAGACAGCGAAAACCAATCTAAGTCCCCGACACGAAAATTCAACGAATACGCGAATCGTGATGTTACTTAATTGAGAATGTACATTTTATACATCATATGTAGGTAGTAACACCAACGGATGATAGCTGATTAACGATGTTGGAATAATTTGGTAATTATATTACAGTGCTGAAAAGGTATATGAATGCTTAAATATATCAAAACTTCGATGATACAAGCCGTTAGTCTAGGGTAGTTCATCATTATGATTAAAGGGAAAAACATTTTTAATAATAACTTGAAAACGTTACTATAGTTTCAATACTGAAGTGTCATTATCAAACGGATATGATATGAGAAAACATCACCATTATCCACTAAAATAAATGTTAGAGCACTTACCTTCCGGCTACCAAGTATCCGAAAGTTCCTCAGTACTTTAATAGTATTTTAAATGGATAATGGTGATTTTTTGTTATTTATAGGGTTATAGTGTATACACAGAGTGGAGTCTTCTATAGTTTATTATCCTTTCAGAAGCAAAACTATTCATCTTTGACTAGACCAAAGTTATGTGTGTAATTTATAAACATACCGGATTAGACATTCGAAGATGTGGCTTCAAATCACTCACATTATTCAATTTTTATGTTTATGCACCTTGATAGTCCCATGGTAAATAATCTAAGCTATCTTGATTCCATGTTTCAGGCAAATTTAGTCTATATCGCTTGATATAAATATATCCAAGTGTGGCCCATTAGGCAAATGAACTCTAAACTTGGATACTCCTATCATTTGTTATAATTATATAACGGTTCATAATTCATTCATGCCAAAAAATCGACCTACCGCAAAAATTAATCACTACACTACATACTTGTTGTATTGATTTATTATCTTTAGTACTGTTACCGATACGTGATTGTTTGAAGATTATTATATATGATCTGTGACTAAGCATATAGTCACGTCTTCTGATTCTGATTTCAAAAGAAAAGAGTACGATTAGTGGAGTCATTCTACGGAAAAATGAGGCGAGGTTCGTAAAAATTTGATAGAGGTTGGGGAGGTGAGAAAAAATGTTTCTTGTGATGAGAGTAATGATATTCCAGGATTTTCTACAAGAAATATTTGGTACAACCATCCCAAAAATCCCAAAAACTGGTTTCTGGGCTTTTTTTTAGGTCAGTTTCGGAATTTCAATTTTTTTGAACCCCTTAGACTTCTGACTTACGTTTGGGAGTTGGACCCTTCCATTGGCCACGCTTTGGTTCAAATTTGGAGTGTTTGCGATCATTACTTCCCCTAGAATAGATATATATATATATATATATATATATATATATATATATATATATATATATATATATATATATATATATATATATATATATATTCGCTGTGGTTTTCTTTTGCTGGTTTATCTAAAGTAAGTTGTGGGTTCTCTTAGGTTTTTCAGCAATTTTAAATGAATTATCTCAATGAAACAATCTTTTCATTCGACGCGTTTCGGCTTTCGCCTTCTTCAGGAATTTATTCATTGTTTACATTATGAACTGAAATTTAACAAAATATTTTTATATTAATTAGCTGTATGCACAATCTGTATTTATGACAAAGTTTTTCAGTTTGTTATGAGCATTGACTTTAGTTTCATATTTAAAATTTATGTGTATAATAACATAATAACTAACTTAGTTCGGTGATTATGTACAAAATAAATTAATTTTTCATGAATTATTTGAATTTTGAATATACTTATTACGTGATAGAATACCAACAGATTTCGTTTGCGTATGTTGGGGTTTGAGATCTTTCTGATATTGGTGACTAGTATGTTTAATTTACTTACGTGAGTTGATTTTACGGAAGCACACACTCATCATGGCTTTCAAAGCGGCTTTCGCCTTCTTCAGGAATTTATTCATTGTTTACATTATGAACTGAAATTTAACAAAATATTTTTATTATGGCTTTCAAAGCCATGATGAGTGTGTGCTTCCGTAAAATCAACTCACGTAAGTAAATTAAACATACTAGTCACCAATATCAGAAAGATCTCAAACCCCAACATACGCAAACGAAATCTGTTGGTATTCTATCACGTAATGAGTATATTCAAAATTCAAATAATTCATGAAAAATTAATTTATTTTGTACATAATCACCGAACTAAGTTAGTTATTATGTTATTATACACATAAATTTTAAATATGAAACTAAAGTCAATGCTCATAACAAACTGAAAAACTTTGTCATAAATACAGATTGTGCATACAGCTAATTAATATAAAAATATTTTGTTAAATTTCAGTTCATAATGTAAACAATGAATAAATTCCTGAAGAAGGCGAAAGCCGAAACGCGTCGAATGAAAAGATTGTTTCATTGAGATAATTCATTTAAAATTGCTGAAAAACCTAAGAGAACCCACAACTTACTTTATATATATATATATATATATATATATATATATATATATATATATATATATATATATATATATATGTATATATATATATATATATATATATATATGTATACGTTTTTCGGGGTAAAAATTAAAATTAGGCTATTTTGATCAAATCTACACCAAATTGGATGGAATTCCGTGTCAAAGTAGATCATAGTGACCATAATAAGTGATTCAAAGATGAAGGTAAATTATTCAATAGTTTTGATAAAAACTCAAATTTGGGAGATTTGGCCCAAATTTTGATGATGCCCCCTATTACGGCCAACAAATCGCAGAGTATTTTTTTGGGGCTCAAATTGAAAATTATCTTATATAGTTTGACGTGGTATAACCTATTTTATGAGATTAGCCCATTTCTTGGCCATTTACGGCATATATATATGCGCGCGCAGATTTCCCACCTTTATTATATTATAATAGGATTTTAACACTATAATATTGTTCTTAGAGTATAGATATGGCTTTTTCTGCATATTAATGTGAGAAAACATATACATTATTTATTTGAGGTCTGCTTGTGACATAGTGACATTTTTTTTACTACACGTTTTAATTATTATAGAATATATACACATCACAACATCACCTGCGCTTTTTCTAATTCAAGACGCCACAAAAATTTACGTCTGATGATGTGGACCACACCTACCAATATTATGAGATCAGAATTATTCTTATGAAACAGTGACAGGTACAAATATTGTGTATCTTATGATGTTTTTTTTCTGTATTTTTCTGTTTTAAGAGGATGTCCGATTTCCCGATCTAATAAGGTCCGATCGATAATTTTAATCGGCTGTCAAACATTTTAACGTTATTCAATTCAATAATCTCATGAAATTAACTTATGAATATTCAGAAAAAAATTAACTATGAGGTAATAATGAAAGTTCAATTGGAGATCAGGTAGATGAATAAATATAAATAGGTTAGTTATTAAAAAAAAACTGTACCTACTATATTCTTTATCTGTAATATGTTATATCCTGCTTGTTGTACTGGATGTTGTAGGGTACATAGACGGTCGGTTCTAGGATTTTCGTTCAGTACTATTTGTGGCCAATGATACTCTCGTTGTACGAGTTGATTTATGCTTCCTTTTCGGTTTTCTTGGGCAGCTATATTGCTTGAATAGACTCCGCTTTGAGCGATGGTCAAACCTGTTAATATCTTGTTCAATTCTACGTCGTTGCGGATGGCCAATTGCAAATGACGGGGGATGATTCTTGTTTTTTTATTGTCCCGGGCTGCATTATCGGCTGATTCCAAAACTTCGGCGGCCAAATATTCCATCACTGCGGCTAGATAGTTATCATATTTATCATTATATGTATAATTTTTTGACTCTTCTATTGGTATTTTCTTTTTCTGCTTGTTGTACTGGACGAACTTCTGCAGCTGCTAGCTTCTGAATCGGTGATCGCGGACCTGAAGATCTCATCTGTTTCATCATCACTGAAACAATATATATCTGACTTCCATTCATCCGGTATATCTTCATCTTCATATTGGATTTCTACTTCTTCTTCTTGTGAACCATCTCTTCCAATTTCTGGGATTGCAGGAATAATGGGGTCAAGTTCTTCAACAGCCGCTGATCCCTCGATTATGTTTTCTGCATTTTGGCAAGTAGTGTTTCTACCAAAATGACATAAATTGCAACAATCCTACCACCGACTGTCTATGTACCCTACAACATCCAGTACCACAAGCAAAAAAATAGAATACCAATAATGGAGTGAAAAAATCATACATATAATAAGAAATATAATAACTAATTACATATCACAGATGAAGAATATAGTACAGTTTTTTTTCTAATAACTAACCTATTTATATTTATTCATCTACCTGATCTCCAATTGAACTTTTATTATTACCACATAGTTAATTTTTTTTTTGAATATTTACAAGTTAATTTGATGAGATTATTGAATTTAATAACGTTAAAATTTTTAACAGCCGATTGAAATTATAGATTAGACATTATTTGTAGATACAGTGAACTACCTTTGGACCAGGAGGTCAACGGCGTATGTCACGTGTGTTACATCGACGAGGTGGCTATCACTTGCTCCCTCAACGAGGTGTCTGTCGCGCAGGTCTTAAACGAGATGTCATGACGTCTGTCACGTGTTACATCGATGAGTTGACTGACGAGGTGCTGGTCACGCAGGTCTTAAACGGGGTGTTATGACGTGTACCTTGTCGCTTTTCTGTATTTTGCTTACTGCGGTAAGCTCCTAATCCTCGGGCGCCAGATTTTTCTAAAGGTTAACTCCTTTTTGAAGACTTCTGCTAGGGTCTTCACCACAAGGCTTGTCACTATGCTATCTATAGATAGCCTTGTCCTTAGGGTAGCTACAGTGAAGTAAAACCAGGGCCCATTGAGCAGAAAATAGTATCAAAATTGTAGGCTTTAATTACAATTGATACCTGGTTGAAACTTAGCTCGTTTGAAGATGGAGCAGAAATAATTTAATAAAACGGGGAATTCCAAATATTAAAATATATAGTATTCATAACAGATACACTTCCAGAACAATTAGTAAAATGCAATTGAACGGTATTATTTACAACAATTTACCCAGACGGAAAATGTAATGAAGCTCAAACGGTATATGAAAACTGTAACAACATATCTATTCTACGATATGTTCGGTAATTAAATTCAATTCAACGGTACGGAATCTGTTGATAAATGATTTACATTTATCATTTGCGGAAAACACAAATCAAACAGGTCCTAGAGTAATAAGCGGTGTACGATAAATCATTTAGATAGCAATAATACGTGAAATGTTCAAAACACACTACGATATATTGAACGGTTATGAAATTCGGTCGGTTCGGAAAATATTGTCATGCTCTAGTTTTCCTCTCGTACGATATCAGATTTTGCGGTATTTTCGGATAATTACTCTGATTGAGTTTATTCTGTCATGACACCCACCCTGGTATTAGCTATCAACGGGGTTCCCGGTTATTGTATGACAGTGTTAGAATTCATATACTTTACAGATTCAGAATCTAGACAATTAGGGCTTATACTTCCGGATTCGGCACAGCGTGCACAAACCCTAACTATCGTATCAGCAATAACCCCTACATCCACGGCCGGGGCTTCTCATACGAATAAGGGGTATTGCGATTCTCAATCACACAACCACCCCAGCTTATACTTCCGGATTCAGCACAGCGTGCACAAGCCGGTGGTAGTTTGGTCGTCTAGGATATACTTATACTTCCGGATTCGGCACAGCGTGTACAAATATACCAAAGACGCCCTGTCGTTCAAACATACAAACTCTATACACACCATACAATTACTTGAATATTTCAATTCACGTGCGAATTCAAATCGTGCGTGGTCTGACCTATGACGGGATAAACTCAAATATAACAATTTAAATTACTGAAAGCAACGGATCTCAGATATCATACAAACGGTTACCAATCACAAAATAAATCATAAGCTACGGAAATCAATATATCGTAATGCCCAAAAATATAAACTGTTTACTATCATTTACCTCATGTAACAATTCACTTAAACGGAACACTATTGTTAATTCACAGTTCAAATCTGACTTGAACTCGGATAATTGATTCACTCTGATAAAAATCACACTTTATCGGTACTGATTGGAAATCCAAAATCACAAAAGAGCAACTGTACTGATTGAAAATCAAAATCACAAGAGAGCACAAAAGAGAGCGATCTTTTATCGGTCACTGCTTTTATATGTTTTCCGAGGTTCTGGTCAAGTCTGCTCCACCAATTCCTTATTTTGTGCCGAGGGTTTTCAACTTATGTCCTGAACGATGCTTTGAAGTGACGCTACTTTTTAGATCTAAAATTCGCGCTCATGATGCTCCACTAGTTTCTCCCGGCACACTGGACAAGTGTTATCGGAGTTTTTTGGTTGTTCGCCTTTTTTATACATAACGTTCAAAACTTCGATGCATTAACTTGCCAGACCCCTGTTTTTGCAACATATTTTATCGGAATGAATGCAATTTTCAAACGGGCATGCATTAGATTCATCTATTTGAATAATTAAACATATTCCAAATTAAGGAGATTCAGAAAAGTGACAATCCCGGAATATACATTCGGACCTCACGCATATCTATTGAAATACTGAACTGTTCAAACTGAGTTTACTTGTAATATCCGTATTTACTGTCCGATCTGAAATAAATGATATTTCAAAATTTTAAGCTTCGTTACATCCCCCCTAATTTCGGTTGAAAATGAAAGAATATGATTCTGTCATTCTTCAATTCTCATTTGAGAATTCATACGAAAAAAAAATTTAATATAAAGGTAAGATACCCTGACCTGACGTTAAAACTTAAATTTTCTTCGTCGGGAGCATCGCGGAATAGTAATATCTTACTTGGAACATAAAATTCTTCTGCGGAACGGAGAACTGCACTTCTTTTTCGAAATGGGAAAACTGAAAACATCTTCTTCGGAACGGAAACACACAAAAATTTCTTCTTCAAAACGGAAAACTTGAAACTTCTTCCGCGGATCAGGAAACTGACAACTTCTTCTTCTTCGGAACGGAACTTAAAACTTCTGCTTCATCAGTACGGAAAACTTAAAACTGCTTCGGGCTGGAAAACTTATCTTGGGAACGGAGAACTTGACATCTTCTTCAGAATGGAAACATGAAGATTTCTTTGGAATGGCAAACTAAAACTTCTTCTTGGAAACGGAAAACAAAACTTCTTGTTTCAAACGGAAAAACTTAAATCTTCTTCGGAATGGAGAACATGAGTTCCTCTTCGGAACGGAACACTTGACTGCTTCTTCGGGACACACAAACTTGAAACTTCTTCGGAACGGAAAGCTTGACCTCTTCTTCGGGACGGACAAACTCAAAACTTCTTCGGTACGGAAAACGACTGAACGACTTCTTCGGAACGGAACATTTCTTCTTCAGAATGGAAAACTTAGAACTTCTGCTCCTACAGAACGTAAAACTTGAAACTTCTCCGGACTGGGAAACTCAACTTCTTCTTTGAAACGGAAAAAACTTAAATCTTCTCCAGTGATTTCGCTGACACGGACACGTTCGGCAGCGTACGCACTGTGGTCTCGGTGGTACTACAAAGGCTGGACGCGCTGCCGGCTGCACCTTTCTCTCCGTTGTCCTGGATATCCACATCGCCAACATAATTCCCACAACTGGACGGGTAGGTAGATCGGTTCCATGTGCGTCTAGGTCGTCGGAGTAGCTGGGGTTTTCATAGCTTGTACTTGCTCGGACTCTGCCTCTCCCGGTTTCGGCGGAGATAATGAGGCATCCAGCATGGTTGTTTTCGGTGGTGTATTCAGATGTTCCGGTGCGGTCGGTGAGGATTGGATTTCCAAAGAATCGGGACTTGGTGCGGATTCTACGGAAAGGACTGACATACTTCGGAGACACTCGAACGACGGATCCACCATATTTTGAAGTGCTTCGTCTAGCACTATCTCAATGAAATCGGACGGTTCATATGACATATTATTTCCCTCGATTCATTCCACCTTTCCGGAATGCCAGGAACATTATACGGCTTCAGATCTTTGATATTGACTCGTTTTACTTGCTTGCCATCTTCGCCTTTCAGGTCGTAAATGACCGGAGAAATTACTCTGATAACCGTAAACAAACCGGTATATTTCGGAGCCAATTTAGCGGCAAAATGTCGGACACTAGAAGACAGATGATGATGCTCTATCTTCATAACTCCATCACCCACGTGACAACGCCAATTTCGACGACGGAGATTGTAATAACGGCATTGATGGGTAAAAGTCTTGTCTAGTTCGGTGTTCTGAAATCTGTTCACGATTCGGATCGGTCGGAATATTTTTCTCGGTCTCCACCGGAGCGGTGAAGGAACGGACTATCGAATTCGGTACTTCAAGTTCTCGGCCAAAATTCAAAAAGGCAGGTGAAAATCCGGTGGATTCATGTGGGGCGGAATTTAAGGCAAATAGAAAATCGGGTAAGAATTTATCCCCTTTACGGTGGTCTCCATTGCAAAATTGTGCAATCATTGTCTTTGAAGTCCGGTTTGTTCTCACCACCGGATTGCATTGTGGAGTATATGTAGAAATGAAGCGGTGCTTATTTCCAAACTCCTTCAGGAGTGCCTTGAAAATTTTACTCTCGTACTGCGTCCCATTGTCGCTGATAACGGTTTCAGGACAACCAAAACGAGTTATGATTTCCTCGTAGAAAGCTTGAGTTACAGCCTGCGCGGTAGCTTTCCTCAACGTCTTACACTGTACCCACTTCGTAAAACTGTCCTGCATGACAAGAATGAAATTGTTTCCCTTCGCGGATCTTGTTAACGGTCCTACCAAATCGGTGCTCACACAATTCCAAGGAAACTGATTCACGGTCGGCTGCATAAATCCAGGCTTCTGCTGTTGAGACACTTTGAATGCTTGGCACTGCGTATACCCAAGCACGTACTTCGCTATATAGCAGAACATCTCTGGCCAATAATACTTGTGGGATATTCGCTCAATCTTCTTGGCAATACCTAAGTGTCCTGCAGTCGGACTGTCATGGTTTTCTTCCAGAACGCTCAACCGAAGCTTCCATGGATCTCTCATTTCCGGTTCGGACAAGTCATTAGAGTCCCAGAAGTGGCGGTACAACCGATTATTTAACATAATAATCCGGATACGCTTCTGGACTCTTTTCAACTTCGGTTTCCTTTGAATTGTACCAATTACAATTCACGAGGTCATTCAGTGCGAATAACTCTTGATTGTCCTTCACTCTTTCCTTGTTCGGTAACGGATCGCGTGACAGGGCGTCAGCCACACGATTCAACACTCCTTTACGATATTTCATTTCAGAATCGTACTGCTGTAGGAAAATGCTCCAACGAGCAAATCGCCCATTCGGACTCTTTATTGAGTGCAGCCATTTCAATGACTGATGGTCGCCCAATACGGTGAATCTGTATCTTTCCAAATATGGTCTCATTTCGTCAATGCCCCACACAATATCCAAACATTCCTTCTCGGTAACAGAGTAATTCTTTTCGGCGGCTGTTAATGTTCGGCTAGCGTAGGCAATGATTCGGTCGGCTCCCTCAATGTTCTGGGTCAATGCCGCAGCAATTCCCGCATCCGAAGCATCGGTTTGCAAAATAAACGGCCGGTTGAAGTCAGGACAAGCCAACACAGGGGCACTGGTCTACATATCTCCCAATTTATTGAACGCGACTTGCTCCTCCTCTCCCCAACTCCAACGTCGATACTTCTTTAATAAGGCGGTGAACGGACTGATAATTTTTGAAAACGACGGTATGAAACGGCGGTACCACGAAGCTGTTCCTAAGAAACGACGGAGTGCCCTCACTGTAGACGGACTCGGAATCTGCTGGATAGCTCCGATTTTTTCAGGGTCGGTATGAATACCCTCGGCGGCGACTACATGGCCTAAATACTTTATGGACGTGCGGCAGAACTGCCATTTTTCCGGGTTTATATTCAAATTACCTCTCCTCTATCGCCGGAAAACCTCTCTCAAATTCGTGAGATGTTCCTTGAACGTCTCTCCCAGAACAATAATGTCGTCCAAGTAAGGAAAGGCGTGTGAATCCATATCTGGTTCGATAATGGTATCCATCAGCCTCTGAAACGTTGCCGGTGCGGAATGTAAAACAAAGGCCATTACCTTTAACTGGAATAAGCCACGACCTGGTACATTTAATGCTGTGATGGGTTTACTTTCCGGTGTCAGCGGTATTTGCCAATACCCTTGCTTCAGGTCAATGCTTGTAATATACCTAGTTCGCCGGAGTTTGTCCAGGATGGCACTTATATAAGGCAGTGGATATGCATCTTTCACGGAGACTTTGTTCATCATTAGGAAATCAATGCAAAATCTCGGTTTTCCATCTTTTTTCTTTATCACCACAACGGGTGAACTCCACGGACTACTTGACGGCTCGATGACTTCCTCTGCCAGTATTCGATCAACTTCCTCGTTGACGATTGCTTGCATCCTCGGATCCTGCGGTCAGTAACGCTGCTTTATCGTATCGGTCTTTGTTAATTTTATTTCATGTTGAACCAGCGGCGTGGTTCCTTGAATTCCTTCAAAATATTTCATTTCTGTTTTCAGAAATCGGTTCAGTCTATCCTGTTCAGTTTCCGACAATGTTGCTAGGTGTGTCTGCGCTTCATCACAGAAGCGCACACGCTCAACTGACTTCGGTCCGGAACTAGCTTCATTAGAAACTTTTTCACAATTTGTCACAATCAAATTGTCTTTATAATACACCCCAGCGGATGGTAGATGTATTGTAAACAAGCCGGAGCTCAAAATCTCCATTCCTATCATCATTTCCGAGAATAACGACGGTAAATGCACGAACTCTGCTTCAATCTCACCACATCCAAAATGCAATGAGATTCGGTACGCGGTAGTAATAGGAACCAAACTGCCATTGGCCATCCTAGTGCATACAGCCTCAATGGGGACTGATTGTAATCCGGAATCTTGTCATAACCTAATAACTGCGTCATTGATGGTAGAACGGGTGGCTCCGGTATCCACGAGAGCCGAAAAAGTTTCACCTAATACCCGGACTTTCATAAACGGTCATTTTTCACCTAAAGTTTGAGCAGCGAAATTTTTAAAAATAATTTTATCATCACACGGGGCTAGAACACTCATTTTTCACTTTATTGTTTTTCGTCTCTATAGCAGTCCATACTTTAATCTCACTTTTATAGTTATTCGGTAATTTCGGTTTATTATCGGTATTATCGGTATCACAATTTACGGTACTTTCAACGGCGGTGAGTTTACATTTTGTATTATTTACGACTCATTCGCGATGCGGTTCGTAACAGTGGTGCGGTGAACGGTTTTCACTCCCTTCGTTGAGGCCTGTTCAACCGGGATCTGCTTCGGCCTCGCTACCTCGCAGTCCCGCGGACGTTTCCCCGTCCCGGACACGGACAATCACGCGAAATTACCCCATGGCGGCGGCATCTCGAGCAAAATGATTTTGGCGGATTCCGACAATTAGTTTTGCCATGCCCCGTTTCCACACATCTCCAACGGGAGATAGGCTGTGTTGCGGTAATCGATTTCAGCCTGGTAGGGCACTGCGTTCTGAAGTGGCCGCGGATACCACAATCTCAACAAGTCTGCTCAGGGACATTCGGTATCCCGGACTTGACTGGTGATGACGGTTCAGATGCAGGCTGCCTACCCGGCGCCGGCGGCTCCATAAGGATCGGCATCCGCATTTTTTTTTACTGAAGGTTAACCCCTTTCAAGTTGCGGTTACTTGAAAAGCATGCCATTCTTATACACTTCCACCATGTGCCATCATTTTTTATCGTGTCCGTTTATCAGGCCGACCAGTTAAAATTTAATCAAAAATGGACTGCAAGTTAACCCACCCAGACCTGGTGGAAAATGTTCATCGGAGTTGGCAATTGTTAACATACCCTCTGCCATCAAAAGTTGTCGGCCCATTTCCGAGTAATTGGCCATTATTTAGACCAAAAATGTTTATTTTCTTCATTTCGTGGATAACTGTTGCGAGTTACAAGGTAACATGATGGCACCATGTTAAATAACTTTATTGGAGATCAAATAAAGATTTAAAACTATTGCCATCACTCCTTGCTTATTTGAACCCCCCAAAACGCCCTAAAATCTTCCACGAAAATGAAAATTAATTAAAAAGAGCCGTTTCGATTTTGAACCCAGCCAGAGTCACAATAATTCACTAATTTATCATAAAGTTGGCCATAATATCTACATTTTTCATATTTATGGTTTAGGTTACCCCCTACGACAATTTATCATACCCTCCTCACGCTGAATCAACGCCAAACATACAACTGTAATTGAGCATGATTTTTTTACAAAATTATTACGATACATTGATGTACCCCTCGCTCCACGATTCATCAATTCACCCCCTCTCAACTACATCATCATCCCCCTTTCAAACAACCCCTATGCAAAACAATATTGAAAAATCAGTATTCTTAAGCTTTTTCATTACAACATTATATAACTGTTTTATTCCTCATCACAGCACTAAACATATCACTAACAGTAGATTATTTTCTCAAAAAAAAATAGAAAAAATATGTATATGGGTGATTCTTTCTGAAACCGGCCACCCTATCTTGCCCATTTTTGTTTCTACGTTTCAATAAATAAAAATGTACATCCGTGAAGCTTGAACGGTCTACTTTCGGATACTAATTGGCCTTTTTGAATACAGCGCGTTCCAGCATGACACCTTCAGATATCGATTCTCAGCTTATATTGCAAGATTATAAAAAAATCATAAGAACAAAAAGTTCTTATTTTTTCATGTAGGAAACGATTATATAGTTCAAATTGTCATTTGCAAACAATCAAAAGTCAATCAAGAGTTATTATTAGAATAAATGAGGAAGTAAATAAAATTGCGTGAACAATCATTTCTTAATGTATTGAAAATAATTTTTTTCAAAATGATTTCATTGGAAAGATGAAATAACTGCTACATTTTTCCAAATATAAAGATTGAGGAAACCGTTTTTGTACAGTTGTAGAGAACTCACCCATTTTTGAAATAATAGAACATTCTTTGGAAGAGATATATTGGTATAGAAAAAATAGTTTCCTTTTGATTGCCCCACTACAGACCGAAATTCCCGTTAACAAACCTTTCCAAATATATATATATATATATATATATATATATATATATATATATATATATATTTATATATATGTATATATATATATATATATATACATATATATATATATATATATATTCTTTTATTGATATATTCTTGAACCATTTGTAATATTTGTATGTTTTCTTGGTTCGTATATATACTGAAAATGGAATAAAAATTCTGTTTGACACAATGTTTATTGTCTTCATCAAAATGTGAATTAGTGTTTCCATGTAATTTAGAAAATATGTATATATATATATATATATATATATATATATATATATATATATATATATATTCTTTTGTTGATATTCTTGAACCATTTGTAATATTTGTATGTTTTCTTGGTATATTGGTTCGTATATATACTGATAATGAAATAAAAATTCTGTTTTGACGTTTCGACAACGTTTATTGCCTTTATCAAAATTGTTAATTGAATTAGTGTTTCCATGTAATTTAGAAAAGAATAGATGATTTCGATTAATGAAATGCGTCTGCAGCCGACTTGTGTTTTAAGATCCAATTAAAACTGCAGAAAACATTGGATCGGTTGTGTGTGAAAGAGTAATGTATGGCTAACTACAATTTGAAATAGATTGAATTTGATTAAATACAAGACATTCCAATATTGTACAATAATAAATGTCCATGAATTATTGTATGAATTAGTTACTCTATGATAAGTATTTCTATCATAACTATTCAAGTTTAAGATAATTCTATGGAATTTAACCTCAAAATTGTTACTCTATAGTGTCATAGTTAAATAATACTTCATCTTTTTTAGGTTGAATTTCAAATAGACAATGGAAAGTGGCACTTCAAATTAATAAAATTTTGTTAAGTTCGAATTAGATTATTGTACAGTTTCGAAAGATTGGAATCTATTTTGTCATTTACACAATTGTTCTTTTTAATTTGAATAGATTCTAATATCAAACGTTTGTTGTCGTTTGTTTCAATATTTAAAATTTTTGTATTGTTGTAGTCGAAAGTATGGTTAGTGTCTTTCACATGTTTATTGAGCGCAGTTGATGAATTTTTGGTATATTTGTGGCCATTTAATCTTTTTTCGAGGTATTGTGAAGATTGGCCAATATATACCTTTTCGCAATCTTTGCAAGGGATGGAATAAACAGTATGGGTTATTTTTTTGAAAGGTACGCTGCTTTTTAATTTTGTAAAGAGACTTTTCTGATTTAAATAACTCTTATGACATATATGTAGGTCATGAGGTTTCACTATATTACAAATTTTCTCTGAAAGTCCACCGATATATGGTAGTGATATGTAATGTAATCATTAGTTTTCTCATTATTGATATTGATTCCACCAAATGAGTTTTAAAATTTATGAATTTTGTCTTTAGTTATCGAATTTACTAAATCAATGGGATAACTATTTCTTATTAAAGTTTCTTTTGTTTCTGTAATAGATATAGTTCTCAGTTCAGGAGAACTTAGTCGAATAGCTCTATCTATTAGATTTATAATAACATTTTTCTTATATTTTTTAGGTATATTAGAATTGAAATTAGTATACCTTCCTGACCAAGTAGGTTTGGTATACCATTTTGTAAGAATTAGTTAAATCTAAAAAATTTATTTCGTTATGATTTTCTAATTCAATCGTAAATTGTAACTTATGGTGAAAGGAATTGAAAGAATTCAAAAATTCATTACATTTGTTTTCAGGGATTGCAGCAATACAATCATCAACATATCTTTTGAAGAAGGCTATATTATAATTTAGTTGAGATACTACTTTTTCTTCAAGGAATTCCATTACTATTTGGGCTTTGATACTTGATATTGGAGAGCCCATTGCACAACCATCTAATTGTTTATAACAATCATCTTTATATTGTAAAAAATTAGCGGTGAATGTATATTCTATAGCTGTTAAGAACTCATTCATAGGTAAATTTGTATATAGTTTTATTTCATCCCATTTATTTTGAATTATTTGTTTAGCTAATTCTAAAGGGATATTTGTATATAAAGATGTGACATCTAGTGATACTAAGATATAGTTTTTAGGTATTGTAATTTTGATAATGAATTCCTTGAAATCCCAAGAATCTTTGATGTAAAACTCATTTTTGTAAGCTATGTTTTTTAGTATGTTGGATAAGTATTTAGCCATTTCATAAAAAGGTGATTGAATGCTGCATACTACAGGTCGCATCGGTATATTAGGTTTATGAATTTTGGGTAAGCCAAACCGATCCAATGTTTTCTGCAGTTTTAATTGGATCTTAAAACACAAGTCGGCTGCAGACGCATTTCATTAATCGAAATCATCTATTCTTTTCTAAATTACATGGAAACACTAATTCAATTAACAATTTTGATAAAGGCAATAAACGTTGTCGAAACGTCAAAACAGAATTTTTATTTCATTATCAGTATATATACGAACCAATATACCAAGAAAACATACAAATATATATATATATATATATATATATATATATATATATATATATATATATATATATATATATATATGTTTCTTCTTAGGTTCTCGCGGACGTAATGTGTAGAACTGGATTCTCGGGTATTGATCGCTGAAGATGGCAAATGCGACTTTGCCGAAACGTCGTGAAATTGGTCCTTTTGAGGACCGAAACCACACAACGCGGATCAATACCCGAGAATCCAGTTCTACATATATATATATATATATATATATATATATATATATATATATATATATATATATGTTCTGCTTCAGGTTTCCGCGGGCCTTAAATGCTGTATTGGGTTGCCGGGATATACTCCGCGTTTTCGTAGATTGGTTTCGATAGAAACCGTTGTAATGACGACGTTTCGGCACAATCTCATGTGCCATCTTCAGGGCTGCTGCTCTGCTCCGAGCTAACTTGAAACTGATCTCCGTTCATCCTGTTGGTGTCTTATGTATCCTTGTTACTTCTGGATGATTTTGCCGGTTTGATGCGTCTGATTGAGTTTGTTGGTCTGTTGCGTTCGAGCGATTTTGTCGGTTCGTTGCGTTCGAGCGAGTTTGCCGGTCCGTTGAATTAGTCTGGTTGACTGTTCTCCTGGGTGATTGAAGGGCTGGTTTCCAAGCAGTTGGTAATCTCTGTGTATCATCTCTTGTATTGAGATTTGAAGGTCGCTTCTCGATTTCGATAGCTTCTCTTATGATGCGTTTTCTTTTGTGCTCCAGGATGGCTAGGACTCGGGTGTTGTCAAAATCGATTTCATGTGAAGTTTTTCTCACATGTTCGGCAAGTGATGATGTTGTTTCTTGCTTTGCAACTGCATTGCGGTGTTCTTCACGTCGAATGTTGATTCTCCTGTTGAGTTTGTCCTTTGTAGCTTCCTCCGCAATCTTTGCATGGTATTTCGTAGACCCCTTGTGTTTCCAGATTTATTTTGGATTTAGCATTAGGCAGTACTTGACCAATCTTTCTTGTCGTGTTGAAACTTGTCTCAATGTTGTGTTTTTTGAGAATTCTGCTGATCCATTGTGAACTTGGTTTTTTCGTGAATCCTGTTTATGTGGCTCAGAAATTGTGTCAGTGCGACTTCTCCGTGAGTCCAGATAACAAACGTATCGTCTACGTATGGTAGCCATAGTTAGCTCTTCAATTTGTTTGTATCTTTGGTCCTTGTAGATGAAGTACGTATTTTTGAGGCAGTGTTTGGTAAGTTCGATGATGTCCTTTCGTATCTGGTATTTCTTCTGGATAATTTCGACGGCCTCATCGATGCGGATATTGGTGAAGAGTGATACGATGTCGAAGCTCACGAGCATGTGGCCAGGTTCCAGCTATTTATATATATATATATATACATATATATATATATATATATATATATATATATATATATATATATATATATATATATATATATATATATATAAGGTCGCATTTGCCATCTTCAGGTGATTCGAATGTCCATGTAGTTTATTTATATACTTTATGATATACCTCATTCTATATCATACAAACATCAAGGTTTTTATGCTTCCTCTTATACAACCGAAATCCCCATATCAAGGCTTAAACAACGATTCCATAGTTTCATGATGACGCTGGTCTTTTTAAAGCTTTTTTATTAATACTATTGTATTGGCGAATGCACTTGCGCCATCAGCGACCAAACCGAGGGATCCTAACGCCACTAAGATTGCTAGTAATAGCCAAAGGAATTCACCAGATTTAGGTTAAGATATTATGCGCGGTACTCTGACTGGGGCGTTTTCCCACTCCTCACCAATTAATAGCCATTCGTGCAGCTTTCCAAAACGTTCACGACGTTAAAGACGAAGATGTTCCATAGCCGAACACTTCGCACTATATTTTTTCGGAAACATCATCCTCAGCAAAGTTCCTTCTAACACATTCCTTGTTTACGTGGAACCCTCGTCTTACCGCTTATCTAATAGGCTATCGAATCTTTCCCCTGCTTTTGCGTCTTTAGATTTAACATGTTGCCGATCAGAGTCCTGTAATATTTTATCAGCCCTATGGCGATCCTCTATAGGTTTGTCTCGGGAATAAGCTATATTGTGTAAGCGTAAAGTCAAATCTGACAGCTCTTTCCAAGAGCGCTTCCGAGCGAATACACATATTTTGAAATTGGGTGAACAGTACCTATAACGAAAATATGGAATTCTCTGATCCACGGTCGTACATACAGGTCTGGAAACTATGTGAGGAGTGGTACCTCTAAGCGTCGACTGTCGTGTAGTACCAAAAGACGTCACGTGAGAGTATTCTCTGACAACTGTCATTCTTAAGTTGTGAACACAAGGAATACCTGCGTTTTTAGGGACGAATTAAGAAACTGTGCATTGTGCCGAAATGCAAAACGTGGTACAAAAGTGTGAAGCAAAAAACTTCTTCTTTTAAAGCCGAAAGATGCGGAAATGTGAAAAAAGTTTATGCCTGCGATTCCGGATAGAATTTTTTTTAACGAAGTCTTTTATGTGTGCGAGCATGTATAACAAGGGAGGGGAAATTATTTTTAAGGTGAGTAATACATTTTGACAAGAGTAACAGTTCTATTGCTCTCTCAAATCCGAATACTAAATATTGCGTTACGAGGAAAATTATTTTACTTAATAATGTGATTGTTGCCATACGTCGAGATCCAAGAGCTAGCTAGTGGCTGAGCGAGAGACTACGAGTATGGCGACGCGTAAGAGACCCATGTCAAACATACCCCAGACCTGTATGTACGACCGTGCTCTGATCTACTAGCTCTCGAATTTGAACCCTACAGATACATGAAGAGTTCAATTCACTTCTACCCCCACAGAACTTCATATTTTAATAGTTTGACATATTTGAAATTCATAGAAAATAGTGATTATGAACTATTCTGAAAATTCACCTCAAGTTCATCGGTTCATTCATAAATGGCCTTTCAACGACGCACCTAAGCAGTCAAGGATGTACATCGTTTGACATACACCCTCCATGACACTTCTGTGAACATTATATTCTATAACCTCACTGTCTATGCTTCGCCCTCAAGCTGTATGACATAGCTTACATCCCACAGCTATCTGACTGGAATAGTTGCTTCGACGGAAGCTGCGCGCGCCACTCCCATACTGGGACCCGAAGACTGTATCTACTCAAATGAAAAACTTAAGGAAATTTCCATAATTTCAATATATGCAAAATCTCGCGAAGGTCATGGAATGATGAAATATAACCCTGTTACCCGTTATTCTAGAAAAATCAGACCTCTGAGCTCTCGAAGGTTGGACTCTACGTCTATGCTCGGCCTTCTGGTGTGATTATATGGCTCAGTCAGTAGAGAATCATTCCACCTACACCAATACCAAGCAGTTTATCTTCAACAAATGCAGACTGGATGTTCTCAATATTCGTAGTACATGAGATTATCCACAAACGTTTCATAATTTTCATGATACTTCCTCACTTAAATCATTCAGTCGACCTCAAAGGTTGTTAGAATATATTATATTCCTGATGAAAATTTGTTTTTATTGTTATTATAAGTGGTTTCGGTTCCATCGACCACATATATACAGCCATAACACCTTACATAAGATCCATTGTGAGGATAGCCATAGTATCTACTTATATCCTCCAAGATCTATCTAAATTTCCCTATTGCGAGAAATTTAATCATTTCCAGGACTAGTATACTGAGATCCACATGAACAACGATTTTGGAATGAATATACTACCTAGCAGTAACACCTACAATCAAGTAGAGCGAAGTTTTCCTATTATTTCAATCGCTAATCTATTGAGTCTTAGTAGTCACATAGCACCTACATCTTCAACTGGTGAACAATCTCTATCTGATCCCAGGTTTATATTGCACTAATTTTCAACTGCTATTGAAACTATTGCAACCAATTGAAATCGTAACTTCAAAATTTTCAAATAGAAAAGTGGAATGTGGATGGAAAAAAACTCGACAATTTGATAACTATATTAACAATTGTTTCACTACATAGTGGTATGCTTAGGATGAGTTGTGATAATCATTTTGTTACTTATTTTCTCACTCTTCGTTTTAAGCTTTGGTATTTTTGAAATCTTGGGAATTATATCTTTGGAACATTTTTGTGCGGTTTCATCAATTATCCTCCCAAAAAGATACTAGTTTACGGAATTAAATACACCACGAACCGCCACTGAAATAAATAGTAGAACCATCACTCTAAATTCATCTCATAATTCAATACACTATAAGACGCAATAATCATCCTTATCAACTGAAAAGTACTTCAAATGTTCTGAGGACCATTCAACTACCAAGTAGCCATCATCAATGTGAACTAAACTAGAAGTAAAAACGTGCCCGATTGAATACAATTTAGAAGTGAAAGTGTAAACAAGGGGTTACCCTCAGCAGGAGATAGATCTGAATTCATCATGTGTCCATCCCTTTTAAATAACAAATATTTCTCATTACTGCATTTCAAGAGTAATGAACTTTGTTAAGAAATGATGTGACCTGTGCTTAGAATATGTTTTGCTAATACTGTTTCCCCACCATTATTTTATTTATTATTATTAAAATATTCTGTTTAGTTTGACTCAATTAGCATTTTGAATACGACTCACACTCAAATTTGAACTTCATCAAAGGTGTTGTCTAAACTGTTTTTTTTAGCCTGTTCCCATGCAACCTATTCATATAATAGGTTGCACTGCAAATTTAGAAAATGAATTACGTAATTTACCCATTATTGAGAAATGATACGTGAAACTCCCAAATTTTATAGAACTATTTGAAGGTAATGGCTCTAATTTGGTTGATTGATTGCCTTCCATTATGATTATTGATCAAAGATTTGTCGTAACCATTGCCCATAGTTATCTTCTGCAGTTCCTCATCTCTAGAAACACAGTGACGACATATATCTAGGTAATTTAGAAGGCATGGAAATCTACAATCGAATAAGGAATCTATTAAATTCAGATCTCCAGCTGACTATAGTCCCTTATTTGCATTACTTATTCCAAATAGTATTTGAGCAGGCATATTTTGATTTCTGATTCAATTCACTCTGATGGAAGGTTCTCAGTATTTCAACAATATTTTTAGTGAATAAAGGTGATTGTTTGCTCTTGTAGCTTCATAGTGTATCCACAGTGAAAACACTTTTTTATAGCTTATCATCCCCTGATAGTCCAGGTTTTGATCAATGATGCAGCACAAATATTCCGAAAAATACTGGAAAATACCTCTCTGTACGGATTAGGGAGTGACGACATGCTTTGTGACACTTGAGCAGAGAATCAAAAATATGGCTCTGTGAGCAACCAAGAATGAGTTTGGTCTTGGCACATGTGACATAGTATATGAGATACTACTTATAATACTAAGAGATACAGACCGAACAATCTCTTAGGATCACAGCCGGAAAGCTTGAAAATTTGAACTAAACGGACTAGCAATTTTGAGGCATTGGCTTCAACAAACATGATTAGAAAAAAGCAAACGGGAGGGGTCCCCAGTGGTAAATTTAAGAATTGGGTAGGTACTGAGCTTCGAAGCAGCTCTGGACATTCTTAAGAGGAGTATACTCTGACTAGACATTTTCTGCTGCACTACATTTGTCTGTGATCATAAACTGCTGATTAGTTGCAACTAGGGAGATAAGTTCCAATGAATTGAACTCTATAAAATTGAATATAAAAGTGCTTAAAATGGGAAAGAGATCATAATTCCAAGACTCCTCATTCTTGACAGATGGTTGAACCTTCAGCTTGACTAAAAAGTTTGAAATTAGGTAGCATATATGGTATGACCATCTCAAATAAAATCTAAAGATAACTATCATACTCGGATGTTCTGATTCAAGTAGCTACTTGACGTGAAGACGTTTCAGCATGTTCAGGACCTCATTATGATATGGAACCCTTTCAAGAACATCACCAACGCAGTAGACCGATCTTCCTAGATTGTGAAATTGGGATGTGCGACACACTTAATATTGCAGTGCATGAAATCATTCAACTCATCAATGAACCAGTAGTATTGAAGAATTCAAAAAGTATAATATGATTTGGAACGATGAGCAAAAATCTGCTGCATACAAATCTCAAGATAATCTTCACCTTAATGTTGTGTCAGCAGTTATTAGTTACGAGATAATGAGGGTCTCTCTCTATACCCTCTGTCATTCAGTTCATGTGATTTATTGAAATGAAGATATATTGAAATTAGCATTTTCACTATATGTTGAATTAATTAGCTCTACACATTATCACAATTCATAAATAGACGCAATTAACAGGCAACTGGATTGGATGATAATAGGTTTACTGCATTGGTATCAAGATGTGGATTTTGTATTCTGCAGAATCAATTGAATTTCCATATTGCATTATAAATTGAGGACAATGAGAGTCTTTCCATTCACCAGTGGCGGCTCCTCGAAGGAGGCTAAGGAGGCTCAGCCTCCTCACCAATTTATCTTAATGAACATTCTCCATTTTATTTCCTGTTTCTCTGATAATTCTTTAAATTTTACAGTTAATTCCCCGTTCTCAGTAGTTATTTTCCATCCGGCAACAGTGGTCAGAGGCTAGATTCTCTATATATCTCAAGCGGTGAGCATGTGTTGTTCAACACAGTTGCCGTTTTTCCGACCAGTCAATCGCCAAATAGCGTGAAACGGCGAAAACGGCAACAGGGTGGGGAGGCTTGCTTTTCGTACCCATTCGTCGGTCGAATGAAGTACGATTACTTGCGCTCCCGCCTCCCGCTGCTAGAAGAATGCGGTTAGTTGTTGTTTTTATTCCACGAGGCGTAGTAAGATTAAGTAGTTAATTTTTAAGTTATAACTTATAATTTATCTAATCGGAATCGGTGAACGTTAAAATTATGAGTGACTTAGTTGCAGTGTTCTTAGAAAATCCAATTAGTGGATTAACATATGATAGAAAAGTGTTCTTCAAAAACAAACGGCCTTTACCGGATTTGAAAGGATTAGTGATGGCAGGGAAGTATCAAAATCGATCGTTTAATACTGATAATTATAAAAAATATGTATGGTTAACGGGATCTGATGTACACAATAAATTATATTGCTGTTATTGCTTGCTATTCACATCAGATACAACTTCATGTTGGGGGCACTTGGGTTATAATGATTTGAAAAATTTAGATCGTGGCCTGGAAAGACATGAAAAATCGCAGGAACATATTACATCGTGTATTAAGTTTGAATTAACCGGTAAACAGAATATTGTTAATGCGATTGATTCTACACGAACACGCGAAATCGAAAATCATAATAATACAGTTAAAGAAAACCGCGAAGTTTTAAAAAAAATCATTGATTTCTTATTGTATTTATCATTTCAAGATTTGGCTTTTAGAGGGCATGATGAAACTGAAAATTCAGTTAATAAAGGTAATTTTAGGGAATTGTTAGATTTGTTTTGTAAATACGACAGTAAGCCTCGCGATTTTATGACTAACGCGTCAGTATTTGCAGGCACCTCAAAAACAATACAAAACGAAATTCTTGATTCAATAAATTATGTCCTCCGAAATCACATAGAGGATGAATTATTTAATGTCCCTTTTTTTTTGTGGCAGGTTGACGAAACAACTGATATAACGTGTAAATCACAATTATCAATAATTTTTAGATTTGTAAAAAATGGACAACTAGTGGAAAGATTTTTAGGGTTTTACGATGTTAGTTCGGGAAGAACAGCGATCAATTTATTTAATTTCTTAATGGAAACATTTCAACGATTTGACTTTGCGAATAAATTAATAGCTCAAACATACGACGGCGCATCTGTAATGGCGGGACATTTAAACGGTCTTCAAACAAAAATAAAATCAGTTTCGCCTCAGGCTATTTTCACCCATTGTTACGCTCACAACATGAATTTGGTTTTAAGTAATGCATGTAATTCCATTAAGGAAGTTAGAATTTTTTTTTCCAACTTATCGTCATTTTCAAATTTTTTTAGCAAATCCACCAAACGAACTGAAATTTTGAATAACATAGTAGGAAACAGAATTCCCTGTAATGCTCCAACTCGATGGAATTTTACATCACGTGCAGTGTTTACCATTCACAAAAATAAAGACAAATTAATTGGAACATTTGATTTTATATTAAACAGTGATGACTTTTCGACAGATCAGGTTTCATTAAATGCTGCTGTTGGTTTAAAATCTTATTTAGAAAATGAAGAATTTTTGTTTTTTCTTGATACTTTTAAATTAATATTTGAACAAACTGATCTTATTTTTCAAATTTTACAACATAAATTCACTGATATAATTTATTCAGAAATCGTTTGAAACATCTCATTGATAAAATTTCAAGTTTCCGTAATACAGAATTTCATTTTAATATTTTATTTCAAAATTTTTCAACTGATGAGGCTCCTCCCGCGAAAAGGAGGAAAACATATAATTTGGTAGACAAGAAACTACATTATAAACAACTTTTTTATGAAATTTTAGATACCATTAAAGGTCAAATTGAGATTCGATTTTCCGATTTACATGAATTGAAGTTTTTCGACTTGACGAATAGAAGATTTTTCGAATCTTTTTCAAAAGAGTTTCCCAATACACTTTTAGATAACTTAGTTCTCAAATATAAATTTTTTGATAAAATAACACTGCACAATGAATTATGCGTTATATACTCGGATAAAGATATTTTAGGCCAGTACGACAGTCACGCCGATATGATAAAATATATGATAGACAATGATTTGCAAAAAGTTTTACCTCAGTTTTATAAACTACTTTGTTTGACAGTCACCATTCCTGTCACGTCGGCATCGGTGGAGAGATCATTTTCTACTCTCAAACGAATTAAAACTTACATGCGAAATACAATGGACCAAAATCGTTTATATAATGTTAGTTTGATATCTATTGAAACAGATTTAGTAAAACACTTAAAACAAAATGATACATTTTATGATAATATTATTGATCATTTTTCGCAAACTAAAGACCGTAGAATTCCGTTAATATATAAAAAAAGTTAATAAAATTAATAAAAAAAAACAAAATACGGAAAATTCTAAAAAAAAGAAAAAATATCAAAAATCCAAAAAAAATTAAAAACAAAAAACGAACAAAAAATTTTTTGGCAAGAGAAACTCTACACCTCCACGTTGGTTCTTGCTGGGCAACAATTGATTTTGTCACTGAAGTAGCTGGTACGGTCGCTGTGCAAAAGTTAAATTAATTGGCTGAGTGGAGTATATTAAAAAAAAACGTTTTATGTCCAGCCTCCTCTCTTAAAAAGTTCACGAGCCGCCACTGCCATTCACATACTGTAATATACCTTTGGAGTTATAATGAGTTATCTAATATTTTGGGTATTAATTACATGGCAGCAGGGAAATAATCATTCCATGAATTATTATTTTTCAACATATCTCTCCTAATTCGAATTAGCAATTTTCATTCAAGTATTGTTCATTCCATGGTCTCATAAGTACACGATACAACATGTTCCTCTAATTGGTGTGAATTACAAACCTTTCATTGATACGTATACATTTTCGTTTGATGGCACACACAGTTCATACTCCATATAACTGAACTCGTATGTATTGATCATACCAATTCATAATGATTTCATTTGTTTGTAGGTAAGAATTTGATGCAATATGTTAATATTAGAATGGAACTATGGAGGACATTAACATCATAATGATATTGATATGAATTCTTGTATGAACCGGAACAAATCTCCAAACCAACAAAAAACTGCACATATGAATGAAATAATACGGAAGTTCCAGTTACAGATGGAGTGGATCAGACAAGCCTATCATGAAATTTCTTTTATCTCTCTCATATCATAGTGATCTAGAGCAGTGGCGGCTCCTCGGAGGAGGCTAAGGAGGCTCAGCCTCCTCACCAATTTATCTTAATGATCATTCTCCATTTTATTTCCTGTTTCTCTGATAATTCTTTAAATTTTACAATTAATTCCCCGTTCTCAGTAGTTATTTTCAATCCGGCAACAGTGGTCAGAGACTGGATTCTCTATATATCTCAAACGCTGAGTTGTGTTGTTCAACACAGTTGCCGTTTTTCCGACCAGTCAATCGCCAAATAGCGTGAAACGGCGAAAACGGCAACAGGGTAGGGAGGCTAGCTTTTCGTATCCATTCGTCGGTAGAATGAAATAAGATTACTTGCGCTCCCGCCTCCCGCTGCTAGAAGAATGCGGTTAGTTGTTGTTTTTATTCCACGAGGCGAAGTAAGGTTAAGTAGTTAATTTTTAAGTTATAATTTATCTAATCGGAATCGGTGAACGTTAAAATTATGAGTGACTTAGTTGCAAAGTTCTTAGAAAATCCATTCAGTGGATTAACATATGATAGAAAAGTGTTCTTCAAAAACAAACGGCCTTCACCGGATTTGAAAGGATTAGTGATGGCAGGGAAGTATCAAAATCGATCGTTTAATACTGATAATTATAAAAAATATGTATGGTTAACGGGATCTGATGTACACAGTAAATTATATTGCTGGTATTGCTTGCTATTCACATCAGATACCACTTCATGTTCGGGGCACTTGAGTTATAATGATTTGAAAAATTTAGCTCGTGGCCTAGAAAGACATGAAAAATCGCTGGAACATATTACATCGTGTATTAAGTTTAAATTAACCGGTAAACAGAATATTGCTACACGAACACGCGAAATCGAAAATCATAATAATACAGTTAAAGAAAACCGCGAAGTTTTAAAAAAAATCATTGATTTCTTATAGTATTTATAATAAGGTAATTGTTAGATTTGTTTTGTATATACGACAGTAAGCTTCGCGATTTTATGACTAACGCGTCAGTATTTGCAGGCATTTGTTTTGTTTTATGCGGGTATAATGGTTGAGTGACACCACGCGAAATAAGGTTAGATTAGAATTCGTCTGTTCGGTAAATTATGAATTGTAAAAATGGACAACTAGTGGAAAGATTTTTAGGGTTCTACGATGTTAGTTCGGGAAGAACAGCGGTCAATTTATTCAGATTTTCAATGGAAACTTTCAACGATTCGACTTTGCGAATAAATCAGACTTACGACGGCATCTGTAATGGCGGGACATTTAAACGGTCTTCAAACAAACGTAAGTTTTAAATAACATAGTAGGAAACAGAATTCCCTGTAATGCTCGAACTCGATGGAATTTTACATCACATGCAATGTTTAGTTTACCATCCATAAAAATAAAGACAAATTAATTGAAATATTTGATTTTATATTAAACAGTGATGACTTTTCGACAGATCAGGTTTCATTGAATGCTGCTGTTGGTTTAAAATCTTATTTAGAAAATGAAGAATTTTTGTTATTTCTTGAAACTTTTAAATTAATATTTGAACAAACTGATCTTATTTTTCAAATTTTACAACATAAATTCACTAATATACCTAATTCATTCAAGAGATCGTTTAACACATCTCATTGATAAAATTCAAGTTTCCGTTATACAGAATTTCATTTTAATATTTTATTTGGAAATTATTCAACTGATGAGGCTTCTCCCGTGAAAAGGAGGAAAACATGTAATTTGGTAGACAAGAAAATACATTATAAACAACTTTTTTATGAAATTTTAGATGCTATTAAAGGTCAAATATTGAGATTCGATTTCCCGATTTACATGAATTGAAGTTTTTCGATTTGACGAATAGAAGATTTTTCGAATCTTTTTCGAAAGAGTTTCTCAATACACTTTCAGATAACTTAGTTCTAAAATATAATTTTTTTGATAAAATAGCGCCGCACAATGAATTATGCGTTGTATACTGGGATAAAGATATTTTAGGCCAGTAAGACAGTCACGCCGATATGATAAAATATATGATAGATAATGATTTGCAACAAGTCTTACCTCAGTTTTATAAACTACTTTGTTTGACAGTCACCATTCCTGTCACGTCGGCATCGGTGGAGAGATCATTTTCTACTCTCAAACGAATTAAAACATACATGTGAAATACAATGGGCCAAAATCGTTTATACAATGTTAGTTTAATATCTATTGAAAAAGATTTAGTAAAACACTTAAAACATAATGATACATTTTATGATAATATTATTGATCATTTTTCGTAAATTAAAGACCGTAGAATTTCGTTAATATATAGAAAAGTTGATAAAATTAATAACAAAAAACAAAATATGAAAAATTCCAAAAAAAAAAGAAAAAAAATTAAAAATCCGAAAAAAAATAAAAAACAAAAAACGAACGAAAAAAAAATTTGTGGGCAAGAGAAACTCTATACCTCCACGTTGGTTCTTGCTGGGTAACAATCAATTTTGTCACTGAAGGTTAAATTAATTGGCTGAATAGAGTATATTTTTACGAAAACGTTTTATGTCCAGCCTCCTCTCTCGAAAAGTTCTCGAGCCGCCACTGATCTAGAGAGCACTCAATGTTCACATACATTGCATAAAAATATTTAAATCTACATTCGTATTATGTCGAACAATTTAGCATCTTCAGTAAGCTAGAACCACTCTTTTCCACTATTTTACTCATCTACTGATGATGACAACATAGTTGTCAGAAACCTTATTCAGCCATATACGGTTCACACTGCACACATTCTGTCAGATGATAAAAGAAGTTAACTGTTTCCTTACAATGGGGTTCTATTGTACAGTCGAATAGATGAGTTTGCACATACATAGAAATCATATGGAACATCAAGAGTAAGTAATGTCGATTAAGATTTTGTGTGATAGTTCTAGTAATACTCATGTGTCCCGTGGTGATAACTTTGTAATTTCATGCCAGGATAATTGTACTCAACACTTTCGCGGCCAGAGCCGTTATTGATAACCAGCATGCAGAAGTCTCACCAGACCAGAGCGGTGACTGATGACTGCTTTGTAACCCTCTTTCAGATCGGGCTGTATCGTTCTTAAGACAGCTGGCTTGATGATACAGGAGTGAATATGTGACCGCTCTAGCCCGTCTGCGTATTGACATTCAGTAACGTCACAGAATATAGAAACAATAACGCTATACAGAAGTGGACCTTAGTGTCGAGTAGATACACATAACAACTTCCAGGAAAGAGGTAGCGCGCAGCCTCCGTCGAGGCAACTAACTCAGTCTTATAGCTGTGGCATGTGACTTATGTCACAGAGCTCGAAGGTGGAGCATAACATGTGAGGTCATAGAATGAATATAACCTAAGTCATTGAGTTCTAGGTGTCATGACACCTGTATGACAAACTATGTACCCTTATGACTACCTGTGCGTCAATAGTAGGTGAGTCTGTGAACTGTTATTCCGAGTGTATGAACTGTCACGGTGTTTGTGAATCATCATGGTGTGTGTAAGTCAAACGATGGACTGTCATGGCGTCTGACACATGATTATCTCCGACGTGGTGTCATATGGTCTATCACATAACGTGTTACTTGCCAATTGTTGAGCTGTCATGGTGTGTGTAGACTGCACGGATTGTTTGTGAGGAGAGTTTCATGTCGGAGATACATGCTATTTGTGAAGACAAGGTGTCAGTGCGTCTCTCACGTGTTGTAATCGTCTGTCACGTGTTGAAACTGTGATGGCATATATGACGCCAGTGAACTGTCAGGACATCTGTTTCGTTTTCAGAGTAGTATGTCATGTGTTCAAGTCGTCTGTCAAGTTTTCTAGTCGTGTCACATGTTCGAACTGTCATAGCATCCTCGTACTAATAATTTTTGGATGAAAGTACAGATTAATGGGTGCCAAATAGAAGGGCTTGATATTAGAATATGAATTTCATAATTTCTAGTAGAACAGTACCAATATGACTGATATAGATGAGAAGAACCAAGTATAGTTTTATCGGTAAAAAATGGAAGTGCTTGATTCGTAGAGTACAAAATCACTACATATAATGGTTGTCAACTGTCATAATACCTGTGAAACATCTTATATGAGACAATAATGTCATCTAAATGTCATAAATGTAGCCATGTAGGTCAATCTATGACCTTTCACAATCATAGCTTTCATTGAGCAGTCAACCAATCAAAATACAAGTAATGTAGGTATCAAGACGCGGGAAAACACAACCTAATTTCGGAATATAAGTTATTTAGTATGTCAATCAATGAATAGTCAACTCAGAATGAGAGACATTTAGTGAGGTTGGATGAATGTCTCTCATTTATATTGAATACATGTAAATATCGCATGCTATTTTCAATTAGATTGAGCATCTAGTTCGAGATAAAAACTACAGTGGTTGATAATTGAAGCTTCTAGTCATTGATGCTTCCACTTCATTAATCAGGAACCATAGCTCACGAACTATGATCGATAGACAATAACGTCACTAACCGTTTCCATGACGTGACCACAAGTCACATGCTTTTATATTTAGCTACAAACTTTGACATGCGATTCAGTATTCGGTTGAATGCTTTGACACTATTTAGACACGTGGTTCGGCAAGTATTTGACATTTTCACAAGTATTTGATTTGTCTGACGAGTGTTGGAAATTTTGAAAAATCTTGACAAGTGTTTGTCAACTTTAGGACCACACACTGTTTAATCATCACCTAGTAAATGAGCAAATGTTCATTAACATCAGTTTGATATCCACATTTAGTCACAATTAAAATTGTTCAGTAAAAAGATTCGCTTGATATTATAAATTTAGGGTCTGCCTTGAAAATTTGGTTTAACCAAAACACCACAGCTCTTTGCTGCCAAATACTTCACGAACTATAATCTGTGGTCCAAGAAATTGTGATAAAACTAATGTTATCTCTATTGTAAGAAGCAGGAGGCCTGAAATTTCAAAACGTATAAATTCATTCAAAATCTTTACCTAAACCAAAGTATTAGTTACTCAAGAAAACTTTACAGAAAATTGATAGATTTGGATATCATACATTCATAGACAGTGATGATGTCATAGATCCTATAGAAGCTAATTCGGTAATCATTTTCGAAGATGGAATGGTTGGGGAGCATGAGAAAATTGATGCCCATTCAACAAGAGGGGAAGACAACTCGATTGACAGTTTTAATCTTCGTCAATCTTTGCTAATTGTTCAAAACATGGATTGCGTGACAATGGAAATTGTTTGCTTATTTACAAACAGGATTAACTGAATTTGAAGCACGTAATTATTGACCATATAAATACTAAAATGTCGCCTGAAAAATTGGAACAAATATGTTCATTGTATTGGAAATAAACAGGGATTGCTTGTGATGAGCGAAGACAGTGATATGGACAGAGTGCCTTATTGTGAATGATTTTATAGTTATATATACATGAAACGTATCTCAACTCCCATATCCGGCAGCCAAACTACTCTACATGTACAGGTGTTGAAGGCAAAACAACAACTGAAGAAAAAAGTTTGTTAATAAGTAAACGTTGTTATGAAAAAATATATGGCGGTGAGATTGGGTAAAGCTGAAGATGGTGTAATTCTAGATAATATGTTTGAAAATGTATCTTAACCTCTGGAGGAAATAGCAAGAAGTGCTGAAATCATCGGACAACATTTTTAAGCAAACCTAAGATATTTGTTTCTACGGCTACGAATGGAAAATGTTTCAAATATTCAAATATATTGTTACAGAAGGAGAAGAGTTCGCTTACAATCCTCCAGATAATGTTTGTCCCTGACTTTGAATACATGAAATTTCCTTATCCACATCTAATGTTAAGGATAATGTTCATTTGCAAAATAAGCAATTTCCTTCCCTCCGGGTATAGCAAAACCAGCAATCTCCATTTTGACCAGTTACATACATTGCAGCCTGTTTCAACCTTGAATACTCATAAATATGCTTCATTTTGTTACTCTAGAAGCTCTATCGAGTATTTTGTTTACCACCCTAGTCTTAAATAAATAATTTGGTGTTTTACTATTGTTTGGTCCAAACCATAATTTAGTGTGAATAATGGAGAGTGAAGCATTTCCTGTTACACCCATAAAAGCTACTAAGCGAATGGAGCAAAAACAAAAATGGAAGAAGTATAATTTGTATAGAAGCAGCTGTGAGCTTTTTTCTTACAGTGTTTCAATATTTACGTCTATTCAAGCGCCTATATGTTCAACTCAATTTACGTACATGTACTTTTTCGTAATTGAAAAACTTATTATATTCACAATTTATTTGTTTGCCTAAGCTTTTCAAAAAGGCAAAAAAACAAGTTTTCCTTTATTACAGCTATGCACATTAATAGCCTCCTGATTTTCCAAAATATCACCATAATACGAATTCCTATCAATGTGCCAATTTGAAAATGGCGAATATTGCTGAATTTCACAGTAATATTTATTCCTCCCGGAATAAGCAGATTCAGGATGCTTTTCTTACCAGATATTGCAAAGCTATGCCCTGTAAAAGAATGCGCCCATAGAACGAACCCGTGCTGTTTCGTCATCGTGAGGAAAGGTGCTTTCAGTTTGTCATTAATAAACATACTGCATATTAAGAAAAACAGGTTCCAAGGTGTTATGAAAAACTACGTTCTGACAGGTCAATCACCATGGTGAAGAAGAGGGGCATACGAAACGTTTAGAAGCATGAAAGAATGAGTGATAAATGTTATTATTAAAAAATGTTCATGTGTTTAAGCTCATTATACAAGAAATGCAACGAATATCAGGCGATATCTTCCCTTTGAGTTGAATATTATGTGATCTAGCCACTAGTGGCTGGGGTTTAAAGTGGAGATAAAAAGTATCCTGAATTTCCCTGAAAACGGCCTCGCTTATTGCATCATCATTAATGTATTATGAAGTGTTATTCGCTTACTTGATCGGTTCGGGATTTAGTTCCAAAAACCAACTGATGAGCTGCATGGGTCATCACAGTTCTCAGTGTAGTATTTATCAAACAAATGTTATTATTTTTGTTTCAAATGTTATACTACCAAATAGTATATGTCGTATTGTTCAAAATAAATGTCATTTTTGTTATTTTTGATATTTTATTCCTCGAACGGGTTGTGACGTCATCATCATCAGAATACATTGACGCAGTCAGTGATGTCATCGGTCAGTCATCATAATTTTTCAATGATGGTCGCTGGATGAGATACATCAAAACAGTGACTGACCTTATCAGCAGGCTGTAATGGAATAATAGAGAATATTTCATTAGATTACATGAACTTATTTAATTCTATGATTTGATATACTCTCTTGAATCGGTACCATGACTTAGATGTGCTACCAATGAAATTTATACAAATGTTATGATAATAAATACGCAACATTAGGTCAGCAAGGTGAGAACTCAATGTCAACCTTCGTAAGAAGACAAGGCTCCACCTTGATACTTTGTATATAGTGAACGAAAACAATTGGGATAAGTAAGTATAATAGAGTATGATGAAGTATTAAGAGTATGACTGAAGATCATGCCAATGTAACCTTACACTTCAGATGATTACTACCAATATGATAGATAGATGGCCTTATTGTTATCACATGAGATCTCTCGCAGGTATCGTGACATTTCACATAGATTGATATGTAGCCATTTTGTACTATATGGATCGAGCGCTTCCATTGGATACCTTTGAAGATATATGCGGAACTTTTCCCATCTGTATCAGCCATTTTGGATTTGGTCAACTGAGAATCATAAAATTCATACTCCACCTTCAAGCCCTTTCATTTGGTACCCATTAAGCTATACTTTCATTCAACAATTGATAGATTGACGTTCGAACTATGACAGTTCGAACACGTGAGAGACGACTAGAACACGTGACAGTCAACTCGAATACGTTACATACTACTTCGAAAATTGTCAAGGATCCTGTTAATTCACAGACATCACAGACGCCATGACAGTTATCACAAGTGATGGATGATTCCAAAATGTGACTGGTACCATGACACCATGTCTAGGTTTTCCATTTGATACTCATAAAGACGCGAAATATTGGTAATAATACGTTATTGTTCAGCACATTACTCAGATTCAGAATGAGCCATAAAGCTACTTTTTCCAGTATTACAAAGTGTCGATTATATAACTCACTCCCACTTTACGCTGATGACGATCACGTGAAAATCGACTTCGAACACGTGGCAGATGACATGACCATTCATAGGTGTCACAGACGCAATGGCATTTCAACGATTGACTTCTCGAACAAGTAACAGACGCTGACATACGCTAAGACACTTCGTTTAGGACCCTTACAAACAGTTTGTATCACCAACTTTAGCTTCCCTTCACGAACAGCCTGTATATTCCATACACATCACAGACGCCATGGAAGCTCAAACATTGACAAGTGACAGTTCACGTGACCGACCCCATGACACTAGCATACCACAGTTTTATCAAGCTCAATATATGAATATGATGAGAGCGTAAGTTAGGCTGCAGAGTATCTGTCCTGGGACAGATGGAAGAGACCCAACAGAGTTCAAGGGGCGCTTTTGGATCCAAAATCCTATTCTGAGAACTCAGGAATGAATTCTGATGATTTGGAACACGAAGAAGGAATAAGGACAATTTCTGGCCTTCTCTCTTTGGGACTTTGACTAACAAAACTAATAGAATGGGTCAAGGGATGAAGATCCTTCGGATCCCCCTGCAGCACTATATGACTGCCTCGGCAGTACATGCAGTTGCTATGAGGAACTCTGAGGTAGCACTTATACAGGAACCATTGGTCAGACATGGTGAAATAAGAACTCTAGAGGGGGCGACCCGGAAATTAACATACATCAGATCAGCTGAGACCTCACGGTCTTGTGTATTGATGAAAAAACCTAAAAAAATACTACCGTCAACGGAATACTGCTCCAGAGACACGAATATAGTGAAGATTATGATTAGAGAGGGATGTGCGACGAAGAAAATAGTACTCGGATCAGCCTACTTCCCATCCGATGATAACGGAATACAACCCACGAAGGCGTTATGGAGAGCATGGTGAATCGCTGCAAGAGAAAAGGACTGCAATTAGTCATAAGTTGCGACGAGAATGCGCACCACCTTATATGGGGAAGTGATGAAACGAATGTAAGAGGTGAATGGCTACTACAATTCATGGTGGCAAATTATTAGGTCACCACTCATGTTCAAAAATTAACTTTTGTTATATGAAAGAAGAAGGAAGTACTCCATATAATAATACCTCCTATATGAGTAACTTTGTCACACAATGACATGTCTCCGATGAGGAGATCTGCTCAGACCACTGACACACGAAATTCAAGATGAAAAGCGAAATATATACCGGAACTCATCGAACTCCATAAGGACAGACTGGGAAGTCTCCAAAGCAGACCTTGAGTGGGAGAACTCAAAAAATATTAGTGCAAACAGAAACCCCAAGATGACCGTGGAATAACTCAACGACACGATCATTTCTGAGTTCAACGAAAATTGTCCTTTTATCATGAGGAAATTCACCTCGAGATGGCCGTGGAACAACTCAACGACACTTTCATCTTTGAGTTCAATAAAAATTGTCCTCTTATGATGAGGAAATCCACCAGGAACGTGCCCTGGTGGCATAATGAACTTGCTCAAATGAGAGGACAAGCCAGAAAAGAATTTAACAGTCCAAAGGAACTGGAAGCTGGAATGGCTATGAGATCACCATGAACATTTGAAAAAGTGCACTGAAAAAACTAAGAGAAAAAGAACTGCGAGGAGACCGAAACCACTCAATGCTAAACCTGTTAGTAACATCGACTCATTCTGAGGGATTGAATATCAGTCCTCACAAAGCCACCATATTAGCAACTAGAGGGCCTGAGACCTCTGAAACTTCGAGGAGAAACCCTACAGTTAAGGGAGGAGGTCAAAATTTCCGAGTAGAAGGTAGACCCGAAACTGACCTGGAATCTACATATGAGAAAGGTGACCGAAAGAGCGGAGACCTCACTATTTTTGGCCGAATGCTCCTTGGAGAAGAATGGGACCTAACACCAGACACGCTCTATTGGTTGAATAACATGGTGATAAAGCCTGTTATGGAATATTACTCTATGATATGGTTGTTCGAGATTCAACAGAGAGACAAGAATAATCAATGTTCGAAGACAAGTCTTAGGATCACAGAGGCTATGAAATGTAGTAATGGAGATACTACTGAGATTGCCCCCTCCACCTGTTAATCCAGGGAGAAGTACAGCTTGTTGCCTTCGGGAAACAAAACACACAGGGTTGAAAATGATTCAGATCAAGATTAGATTACAGCAACAAAACGTACAGCACGAAAATCGGTAGAAGACTGTATTCGGGAAAACCACAAAGAATACTGAGAATAAACCCAGGAAACAAACACGGGAAAAGATACAACAGTGTACCGTGTTACGAAAGAACGACAGACCTGTTGAATTTAAACAGAGAAAAAATAGAAGTCTGGCCATGCGCCTGTGAAGGGGCACCTCAATAAGATGAGGCTTTAGGATGGCGACCTGAGATGCAGAGTTTGCGGTAAGGATTCATAACAAGTGACACATATACTGTGTAAATGCGAGAAACTGGATTACGAAAGACGGTACATCTTTGGGGTGCCAACCGGTGAAGTAGAATTATACAGTTCTCACCCATTAACGTACTTGTAGAAACTTGTACAAGGAACAAGAGTACTGGAGATGCTACTGAGGTGAGATCTAATGGGCCAGTAGGCCTAAGTTTCCTCAGAGGCAACAGCCAGACGAGTCTCCATAGGGGTAAAGTTTTAAACGGGTATGTCTGGAAATGTGACTCTCACACTGGACTATGAGATTCAATGTTCATAACCTCCCCATGAAGGGTCTTCTCGAATTCCGTAAAACGAAAAATCAACACATTATGATTGACAAGCAAAATTTGATATTTCGGTTACACATTGGGAAGTAACGAAAAATAACAATTCATTCTTGTACAATTTTTAATCAACAAAGGATCTATTTGTGTTCTGATGTGAAGCATTTCCAACGAAATGAAACTCTTATTCACAATCAAATAAATATGTGATAACGTTTATCACTTTATTTTTGTCCAGATTTTTCAACTATTTCTGTTTGTTGCATTGTCGACATTAGATCCTGGCTTTGGCTGCCGCTTTTTCCTATTTGGTGGAAGGTTAGGCTTTCATATTCCCCTTTTCTGAAGTGAATGATGTAATGGTTGTCTCAATTTATTTTCCCTCTCCTCCTTTTTCAATTGATTCCAGTAATTACAACAATTCTCTTTCTTAACATATTGTTTTATTTTTATTGTTGTTATTTCCCTAGAAATTATGGTCATTCAATGATGTAGTACGAAGTAGTAGATCTAGGGCTATTTTGTGTTGTGAAAATGTTTTTGAGCTGTATGCTGCGGTTGATCACACTCTTCGTATGACTCAGTGTGATGATAGTTGGTTGAACAAATGGCACTTGATGATTTTAAGTTATTTTTTCACACCTATATACAGTTATGTACAAACTACACTAAACCAACTGAGTCGCCTTATTTTATGAAGGCTAGTTTACCCAAAATTGTAATTCTCTAGGTAAACGTTTTGATTATATGATTGATGACATGTAAATGTTATTGCGAGTATTAATGTTGCTCGCTGAAGTGATATCGTTGTAATTGTTATAGCAATGTAATGATGTTGCTTGATGAATGAATTTGATGTAATTTTTATAGTAATGTAATGATGTTGCTCGATGAATGAGTTTGTGTGAATGTTCCTTTTCTAAAAGTCGTTTATTTCAGGTAAATTTAGGACTGAAAGTGGCCTGTAAAGGAGGGTAGTAGATGCTATCAATGGCTACATATGTGTTGACCAGGAATCCCAGGCAACACTACCATTCTCAGAAGTACCCATATGAATAAGCCATGTCAACTCATCGATAACTCTTTGTCGGCTGATGACAAATTGATACAAGAATACATTCACAGAGGCTATAATAGCTAATAGACAGAAAATGATACTTTATATGACTTGTCATAATTATTGTCAATATGTATAAAAATATGAAAAACTTAAACTTGAACAGTTTTTGATTACTTATTTATTTATTTATCCATTAATACTTTGAGTCTCCCTTTGGAAAAAATTGATCTATCCAGTCATTACTTCATTTGTTTGATTACTAATAACATATTATGATACATAATACATTCTTTTGACTCTTCAAAATTATTACGATTACTTTGTTTCAATGAACTTATGTTATCTTATCTCATGTAAATTTTGGCCGCCGCTGCTTCCTATTGGTAGAATTTTGGGTGTTCATTTCTCCCTTTCTTGGAGTGAATGATGTAATGATTGCCTTGATATCCTTTTCATCCACTCCATTTTCAACTGACAATCACAACAATTATTTCTATTAAGATATTGTGATACTCTCATTCATGATATTCTCAACAAAATATGACCATTCTATATTACAGTACCAAGTAGCAAGTCTTTGGGCAATTTTTTCTTTGCCATTATTACATAGATTCGTGCAGCGCAGTATGGTCCCTAAAGGCAACAAATAGTTTCGATAAATATACAAAAGTTTTTGTTGTACATTTAGATGATAGACTTACTTAGAATGTTAATGCAGATAAAATTATGACAAAATTGAGTTGAGGTATTTTTGGTTTGAGAACCTTATCTCAGTCGCTATCTCCTCGTGTTATGAAAACTGCGTATTTTTCTTTGATTGAAAGTCAGTTACGCTATGCCATTTTAGTTTGAGGTAATTGTTCTAAAAAAATTAGATTTTCAGACTACAAAGGAGAGCGATGAGAATTGTTGCGAGTATTGGTTATAGGGACTGCTGTAGAAGAGCATTCAGAGGATTAGGTATATTAACATTCTCAAATCATTTGACTGTGGTGTCCATGCTATACTCTTCAAAAAACTTGTGTATGGATGGCAGATGGTCTGAAAAGGAATTACTTATGACTGGTGCACCCCAAGGATACATATTGCGACCTTTATTATTTTCAATTTTTTCTAATGACTTGCAGGAATACTTGTCATTGACGCACACTGTACTATTTGCTGATGATGTAACAGCGTCGAAATCTGGAAAGGATCTAGATCATGTGGAGGAACAGTGTAGAATAAGTATGAATAAAGCCTTGGAATGGTTTTCGGTAAATGGTATTTGTGTGAATGAGAACAAAACTGTAAAAATACTTTTTTCTCTAAAGGCAACTAATAGTTTTGATAAATATACGAAAATTTTAGTTGTACATATAGGTGATAGACTTACTTGGAATGTCCATGCAGATAAACTCATAACAAAATTGAGTGAAGGTATTTTTGTTTTGAGAACCTCTTCTCAGTCGCTATCTCCTTGTGTTATGAAAACTGCGTATTTTTCTTCGATTGAAAGTCAGTTACGCTATGCTATTTTAGTTTGAGGTATAATTGTTCTAAAAAAAATTAGATTTTCAGATTACAAAGGAGAGCGATAAGAATTGTTGCGAGTATTGGTTATAGGGACTGCTGTAGAAAAGCATTCAAGGGATTAGGTTTATTAACATTCTCTAAACTGTATATATATTAATGTCTTAAGTATGCATATAATTGATATTGTGATTGTATTCAAATATCATGATGACGAGTGTAAACATATTATGTACATAACATGAATGAAATGATCTATATGAAATATAAACACTATGAATTGATAGATTATTATACGTACCTAACCTTGTCAAGTGACTTCGGTTGAATGGTCTACCTATCAGAATCCACGCCCACGTGACGATGATTTGGTTGTATTCCTACATCTTGGTTCAATTCACATCAACAACTTTTATAATTGAACTTTGCAAGAGACAACACAGCTCTCGTTTCTAAGTTCTATTACGAAACGGCTGAAAAGCCGTTAAAATAGCCGGCTTAACTAGCCGTCTTAAAGTTAGAGCCTTGAGTAATATCAGACCAACGTGGTCGATACTCTTATCCCCGTATCTCAATACGTCGAGTTCAATTAGATCTGGTCGCAGTTCGTCTTTTTGAAATTCAGTTCACAGGCGTCTCGATCCTACCCCAACCGATTCGTGAGTCATGTCGATGACAGTAATTCCCTACGGTGGGGATTCTTCAACAGCACTCGCATTCCAATGCTATCTTTTATAAATAACATTGTAAAAAGCTTGGTTCCTCAATTTATTCGAGCTGATGTGATCTCAATGAATATGAATTGAATGAAAAAATTCTCCTCGTAACGATAGTTGTCCATTTCCGAAGTTCTACCTGCATTCAGCAAATATTCAGACTGAACAATACTGTTTTGGCAGGAACATCTACGTAGTGACTTTCACCTCCTCCTAAATTCAACTCCATGTTCCAGGTGAAACCATTATCCCTTCAACCATAATTTAGAATATGCCGTTTTGTCAGAAGACGTCTGAGAAATGGTATGAGTACTAGAAGAATTAGTGTGTATTGAATCACTTATTATTTTGGCACATACATCCTGACATTTTTTCACATCTGTATTCGACGGGCTCAACCTTATTCACTCGATCTTCTCCTAAACATGTCTCCTCATCGCTAAAATGCCACATTGTCAAACGTTCTAACCATTTTCAGCTGATTCTGCTCTACATAAAATGCTTCCTGGGAAGTTCATGTTGACTTCATTGATGTTGCATTTCATGTATATTAACCCATTAGGCTCAAGAAATATTTCATATCACTAACATCAGTAATTTCATTCTATTCTCCAGAAATGTCTGGAATCCGCTGCCTTGTCATTAGTTTTGACTATAGTCTGAGCTGCATTCATATTGTTCAATTACGATTATCTCTCCAATATGGATATCAGCTCCAGTATATTCATGTTCTCAAAATTCATTAGAGAATTCGTGCATACTTTTTTCCCGAAGCAGATATAGTTCGAACTTGAGATTCAGTATCATCATCACTCCCTTTCATATCATTCTTGGCATGTTGAATATTGTTCTCAACCTCTTGTAGTTCTTGTTACAAATCAATTACACGTTCATGAGATCACTGGTTTTGACTCGAACGAAGGCCATTGGCGTGTTATTTTGGGTCTTTAAGGTATTGAAATCAGAGTTTCGAAACGGCCCTAGCCCGCTCTTCAGATGATTCCAATCACCAGCTTAGTTCATTGGAAGAGTATTATAAAAACTTCAGAAACCTATAGTGAGCAAGAAATTACATTCGTTTGATGAATCGTAACGGTCGGCTAATTTTATTGGAAGTTGATTTCGATGAACATCAGAATTATAATCTAGTGTTGATGGCTACAGAATCGAATGAAAATACAGGTACGATGTTTCCGTTGAAGGTAGATCCGTCAGATAAATGAAAAGTTCTTAACAATAGGTATCAATATTGCAATGATGCAAATTCGAAATTTCATCTGATTCATTTATCAGAAATACTCTCAGTTATACACAAGATTTAGAAATTTTTTCCTATATATCTTTTTCCTTATGTCGTGACTACCTGAGAGGAAAATCTATAATGTTCGTAGGATATCGTGTGAGCCAGCGATGGAATGTTGGAAGAGGGAGTAGGCATTGGAATTTTCTTCATTGGGAGTTATGTTATCAGTAAAGACCACGGTCATACATACAGGTCTGGGGACTCGTATGTTTGACATGGGCCTCTTACGCGTCGCCAAACTCGTAGTCCCTCGCTCAGCAACTAGCTAGCGCTTGGATCGAAGTGGTGAAACGATTTCTTTCCGGAATCGCAAGCAGTGTTACTAAGTATTCTGATTTGAGAGAGGAATAGAACTGTCACTCTTGTCAAAATGTATTACTTCCCCCTTTTCGTTATATATGCTCGCACACATAAAAGACCTCGTTAAAATGATTTCTATCCGGAATCGCAATCATCCACTTTTTTCGCATTTCCGCATCTTTCGACACTTTAAAAACAGAAGTTCCTTGCTTTACACTTTTGTACCCCATTTTGCATTTCGGCACAATGCACAATTTCGGCATTTTATCTGAAAACGCCCGGTATTCCTTGTGTTTACAACTTAAGAATGACAGTTGCCAGAGAATACTCTCAGAATACTGCGTTACCCGTGACGTCTTTTGGTACTACGCGACAGTCGACGCTTAGTGGTCCCACTTCTCACATAGGAAACATCCTCGAGTTCCCAGACCTGTATGTATGACCGTGATAAAGACTTAACAGAGCAGTCAGTTTCACAACTTCATCCTTCGATAAAAAAAGGAAGTCTGACGAGATTTCGGATGAGCTCCGAACATAGGAATATCAATAGTACCAGAGAATTCAATGAATTTCTAAATATGGCATCACTAGCCAGGTGAATGATTCTCTGCTGAATATTAACTAATTACTTTAGCGTATATTTCGGAGCTGAAATGCAAACATGTGAACTAAATCACAAACATCAAAATCCTGTGCTTTGTAGACTGTGAGAATCTGCTGAAGTGCAATGTGGTTTTTGGCACGAAATGAGAGGCAAAAATCATTTGAAGTAGTTATAAGATGAATATTGCATATTGCGGACTTCTTAGTTTCAGTTTTGCCTGACAATAGGGATTGTATGATCCGCCTCCATATTCCGGTCCTTCGGGCGAAGTAATTTCAAACTTGTTTATACTTACTCAGAACTTTCCTCAAACAGTGCTTTTGCCAACCATATAGTGGTTCTAATATACTCCTCACTCAAAAATGATTTAATGCACAATATATGAATTTTCCTGAATAAAATAGAAATTCATGATATGAAATAATATCATACAGAATTGGAAACTTTTTTCTCACAGGACTAGTAACTGAAAGAAATCTCACATTCTTTGTAGATATCTTCTTTCAATGTGGAACTGATTCTTCAACTAAAACTTTGTAGCACTTTAAACATCAATTATCAAATATGACGATAAATTGAAGAGAAAAATTATGTGATCTCAAAAATTCGAGAGATCTACTGACCGTTAGTATGTAAATTAACTTTGCACCAATGTACTTTATTTAGATGCAATTCATCCGCTCCGTCTAGCGCAAGTTCTTGTACCTGTAAGAGGGACTGATTACTTCGTGTCGGATCTCGAAGTTAGAGCCTGATGAAAACTTCGTGCTCATATTCATTCTCTAAAAAGTTTGTATAACGAATTAGAACTATCCTACTATTATGGTAACTTGCCGCGATGGATAGAAAATGACAAGTTCCGTTACAACCTCATTAAGTAAGAACGGAACGATTAAGATGTAGCAAAGACCCTACAGCAAAGCTCTTGTTAGATGAGGTTTGTTAGTTTACAACGAGAATATCCCGGTCCCTAACGCGGTCAATGTGTTGATTGCTGATTAGATTCTAACCCATGCAAATCAATTATGGAATATTAATACGTAATTTGAGCATGGCAAACATGCTTTCCGAAAGTTAATTATTGGATTATCAATCGAAACTAATAATTACACCAAACTCGCTAATGCTCTTGTTTTGTATTATGATCCAGTTCAAAAGAGAAAATGTAATAAAGACAGACACGAATAACTAGCATGATTATCACCTTTCCGTTCGGCCTCAGAAGTATTGATTTGTTAAAATATAAATTGAACAGGGTGCTTAGAATCCGACGCTCACAGTCAGTTTTCAGATTTTAATAAAAATAGACTGTTTGATATAATCATTTTCGGATTTCATGCATTGCATTATGTTCTTCTTCAAACTTGAATAAAATAACCATGGAAAGTTCGATTTTCACTAGTTTAATGAATGAATGTGACTATGGTTACGCTACCAAAGTAGATGGCTATTGAAATTGTCCCTAATTGGGTTCAACTCTCTGAGGGTTGAATTATTAAGTATTTGTTATTGATATGATATCAGATTTCTTATATTTATTAATTCTTAGGGATCCCAGCAAATTCAATTTATCACTTTCATTTTGAATTTATAAAATCTTGCAATTATCTTTGAACTAATGGTCTTCTATAATTATCTATTGCGCATTGGATCCGATATATTATTTATGAAACTACGCCCCTATTCTTTGATCCGTTTTTTGAAGGTTATTTCTGCCTGACCAATGTATATCATAGGGCATGACTGACATGTCACCTCTTGAACCATACATTTCTCTTCATCAGATGATTCATTTCTATTATTTCTGATAAACTTGTCTGAATAATACTATTCTGCTTCTTATACGCTACGTGAATACTTAAATCACTGAGAAAATTTGAATTTCTAGTAGTGGGTGCCCCCATATATGTGGAAATAATATCAGGATTGTTTCCTTTCACTGTAGGAAACACTGAGTTGATAGCTAACTTTCATTGTTTTTCAAATAGGATCTGATGTATTACTCCGGAAGAATAACTTATTTACCGCGAGTTGTTTATAATGATAGTTAACTCATTATCAAAATTATCGTTAGAAATCGGTACATTGAGAAGTTTGTGTATGAAACTATTGTAGGCTGCTTTTTCATATTGGAAAGGTTGACTTGAAGTATTATGAATTGTTAGGTCAGTATATGTAGGCTTACAAAATATTGAATCATCAAATTTATTGTCAATTCCCTTGGAGGGTAAACCAAAAAAATTATGGTGTTTCCATACTCGATGTCAATTGTGAACTTAACATCTGGATGAATTGTATTTATGAATGAACAGTCCATCTCCTAGATAAAAATTATGTCAATCCTTGCATTAAATAAGAGATAACCAATTTACTTGCGATTTGCTTAAGACGGAATTATTTTCAATTTGATAATTATATATCTGTCTCTAAATGATTTGATTCTTGGTACAAATATTTTTGGTTAATATGGAAACAGAAATTCATAAGCAGTACTTTATGGAGAAGTTTTCATGTCGGTATAGATACGGTGACGACATCACACCATGTTTCATTGGAATTAATACGTAATTGAATTCATTCCTAGAATTCTTACAATTTGTCCAAAAATTAAGTGCACAATTGAAATGGAAGATGAAGGTTAAGGAATTTTTTTGGATTTAAACATCATGAAAATTAATAACACCTCTGGTGTTTCAATATTTCGTAGGCCTAGCTGTACTGATCTGACAATTCACAATACTTCAAATCAGCCTTCGCGATGTTCTTTTACAAATTTGAAGACCTGAAAGCAATGTTTTATACTTCGAAATAGCACAAAATAACCTGCACCATGAATCAGTGGTGAGTGCAGTCCCCAATGATGATGTTAAATTCAAAACAGTAACACGTAAAAATAGAAAGGTGAAGTCTGTTAATACTTCACAGTCACAGTTTATAAATTCAAATAAACCAACGAAACCTAAAACTGGTCTACCCTCTAATAAAAACTTATTGAGTGTTCCAAAATATCGAAGTATTTTTCTGCACCTGAGCAGATTGAACCCAAATACAACAATTGATGATATTATTGAATATGTAGATGGAACTAAGCGAGATATCAAGTGTGAAAAATTAAAGTAGAAACATTCAGATATATACTCTTCGTTCAAGGTTACAGCACCCAAGGAACAATGTGATGCCCTCATGGAATACGGTTTTTCCTTAGACAAGCAGTGCAACAAAAGAATCCATAACAAATAATTCAAACAAGTTAAAAGTGTAAAATAGAAATAGTTCTTACTATTTCAATATATTTCATATAAACATTCAAGGGTTAAGTGATAAAGTTAATGATATTGAAGTGTACCTTGAGGGTCATAATTTCAATGCGATATCTATTTCTGAGCATTGGCTGAGTGTTTATGAATGTGATCAGTTCTGCTCAGATAACTGGAAAAGAATAGCCAGCTACTCCAGATCCAGCACTACATGGGGTGGGTCAAGGATTATCTGCAAGAAAAGTGAAAACTGTGTACCACTCAATGATATAATTGAATTATCAGTAGATAAGCATTGTGGAATAGCTGCGGCTCTTTTTATAGATCGTAATTCCATTTTGGTTAACTTATATAGAACACCATCCCCTATGGGAATCTTAAATTTATTTCCAACAATTCTCGAAGACATGCTGTCGCGACTACAGTTAAATAACGTTAAAAATATAGTTTTGACTGGAGACTTCAATGTACATTCCAATGAAGATGATGATAGAGAAGATAATTCATTATTAAACTTGTTGCATGCATTTGGGTTCCACAAAACTTTTAATTATGCAACTAGACTTGAAAACTGTCTTGATAATATTTTTATTAATTTCTCTTTAAACACTTATAGGTCTTGTGTAATGGATTTCTCACTATCGGACCATGACGGACATAAAATTAAAATTGAGATCTCTCAATGAGTCAAACTCAAGCAATAATAGTAGGCCATCAACAAAGCATGGATTTAATGTATTCTTTCGAATTTTGGATAAAGAACTATGACTACTGGCATTAACCTTTCAACTAATAATTGTCTCGAATTGTTCCATCAGAAGCTTATTGATGCTCAATGGTTTACCAATTCTTTGAAATATATGAGGAGTAATCTTGAACCAATAAATGATATGTATATCAAGCATCCAACTTCAGAACTAAAACTAGCTAGAAATAATTTCAAAATGGGATATAAAACTGCTCTGAAAAAAGCCCGCATAACAGCTCATGATAAACTCTTAACCGAATCCAGTAACAAATCAAGAACTGCCTGGAATATTATTAATAAAAAAAAATTAATACTACTAAATGTAACGATTTAAACAGTGTACTTGATGCGGATGCATGTATTACATACTTTATATCAGTCCCTCAAACAATATCAAATAATATTCATAATAACGAAGGTCTTACCGCAATAAATCTCATGCCTTCATTAAATGTAAACTGTGAATTTTCCTTCAAGGAAGTTGTCAACAATTCTCCTGAAGAAGCATATCAATAATCTTATTATTCCTATAACAAAATTAATCAATGATGTTTGCAGGAAAATGTATTTCCTGATTGTCTTTAATATGCCAAAATCATTCCAGTGTATAAAAAAGTTGAGCAAGAGAACTTATCGAATTATAGATCGATATCAATACTACCGGTGTTATCCAAAATATTTGAAAAATTTATTAGCAAGAGAATTGTTGATTATTTTGAAACTAACTCTTTATTTTATGAACATCAGTACGGCTTTAGGAAAAATCGTGCAATGCACTTCGAAAATTTGTTGAAACAACACTGGATTGTTCTGAAAATGGTCAATATTCAGTTGCACTATTCATTGATTCATCCAGGGCTTTTGATTGTGTCAACCACACACCATCTTACTACAAAAACTCTCTGCATATGGTTTCAGTGGCTCTAGCCTGTCTCTAATAAGGTCATATATGGCTAATCATTTTCAATCCGTTTAATACAATAATAAAACTTCTAATGTAAAAGAGTTAAAAATAGTAGTACCGCAGGGTTTTATTCTAGGACCCATACTCTTCTTAATTTATGTTAATGACTTTCCAGAATACTCACCATCTTCAGCTTGTGTCTCGTTTGCTGATGGATGACAATGCAATGCAGGTAGTTAACAACGATCTACAGGAGGCACTGAGAAAGAGTGGAACAGTTCTATCAAAGCCTTGGTGTGGTTCAAATCAAAAGCTCCACAAATGAATGAAAACAAAACTCAAAAATTAATTTTTACATTGAAGAAACAATTTTATATACCTGATGATAACAGTAGGCCTATATGTCTTTTAGGAATCTGTGTTGACAAAAATCTTAACTGGAACCACCACATCAATAACCTTGCAACTAAAATGAGTAAAAATGTATATGTTGTACGTAGTCTTGCAGAAGTTATCTCGAAGCAGGTTCTTAAAATAGCTTATTTTTCCTTGTGTGAATCTCATATGAGGTATGTCATTGTTCTATGGGGCTACTGTTCAGGTGCTCATATAATTTTCAAGCTTCAACGTAGAGCGATTAGAATGATATGTGGTTTAGGTTACCGAGCTAATTTTAGGAATAGTTATTCTGAATTAGGCATTCTCACATATCCTTGTCTGTTTATTCTTGAATGCATACTTCACGCATATAATGAATCTAAATATGCTATTCATGTACGAGATATTCATGAATATAGAATTCCGTTCACAAGATTAACCAAAGCACAAGATGGCTTTAATTTTCTATGTTTCAAATTCTTAATAAATTACCTTCTTCTATCAAAACTCTTCTCCACAAAATGTTCAAATCTGAATTGAAACATTTTCTAATAAAAATGTCATATTACTCAATTGACGAATTTTTGGGCACTAATGAGCTAGCACTTGATTAAAGAGCTGTTTCATCTTTGTTTGGGGTTCATGTATTTTCCATATATCAAAACCGTTAGCTCATTGATTTTTCTAGTCACTTGGTCATCATAAATTTGAATTTATTTAATGTAAGCAACTGGATACTTAGTTTTTCTATATTAATTTCTTTTATATATAAACTATTATGTTTTATTGTTGACTTGTGTAAATACTATTTGTATATTAGCACCAATAAATTACTTACTTACTTACTTACTTACTTACTTGATTACTATTGCAAATTACACCTTATGCTACGTGAAAATGTATTTAATTACCGGGATATCCATTTCATGTTCTTCTGTCAAGGACATCTTGTATCTGTTAATTTATCAACTGTCTGATTTACAGGATGTTTTAGTTTTTCCGTTCAAACTTCGAAAACCGATAGAACTTCTGAAAATAATAGGGGTCTTCTATATACAATTTTTCTCTAAATCACTCCGTTTTCGAGATACAGGGTGTTGGAATTTTGAAAAATTACTACATTCTCTTCATTCTCTTCTAAACAAATGAAGATTCATAGTTCAAAATCGAATAACTCGAATTTTGCTAGATGAGAAACTTTTTTGTTGACAAAATGTTATTGAGAAAGATACAGTAGCGTAGTTATAGGGTCTTATACGCATTTCACCCCCTCAAACTTCTACGCCAATGGTTGAAAAATACTATTGTATACAAATTTGGAAGCCACGGTTTATTTTCTATAAAAAAGTATTCGTGATAAATTTCTTGTAGAGGCTTCCTATTCGAGCTATTTTGATTTTTCTAATCAGGGTTATCTTATGGAATTAGACCTTCGTTAAATTTGATATTATTTAGTAGGCATTGCATTAAATTCAAGAGTTTTGACGAAATAATGTCATATAAATCACGATATATGTTTATGTTATTGATATTCTTTGTTGAAGATATTCAGTTAGTAATGCCATTTCGATTTACCAATCAGGAATACGCAGATATTCATTTCGTTTATGGGTCTTGTAACGGAAATTCCGTTGCAGCGGCAGCAGAGTTCCGTATACGTTTTCTACATGCAGCACATCCATCTCCAGCGGTATTCAGAAGAATTCGTTTGATTTTTCCGGAAAACGGTTCTGCACGTCAAATGAGACAACAAAACAGGAATTACAATGTTTTGGTAAGGAATAGAACAAAACGTATTCTTACATTATTTGAAGGAAGAAGATCCCTGAATCTTCGCAGAGCTACTCGTATTCTCAATATACCCCACGTAACAATTTGGAGAACGTTACGTAGAGATCGTCAAAGAGCTTACCGTCTACAACAAGTTCAAACTTTGCACCTAGGAAATATTGAACGGTGTTTACAATTTTGTAATTTTGTTATTGATTCGCTTAACAACAACGAAAACTTTCTCCAGCAAATGTTGTAAACAGATAAAGCACATTTTATTCGGAGTGGAGTTATTTATTTTCACAATTCACGTTCATAGGCTAAAGGAAACCCTCATGGTACAAGATGTAGAAATTTTCAAGAAGAATCCAGTGTCAATGTCTGGCTTGGCAATTACAAAAACAGTGTTTTTGGCCCATACGTTTTACCAGACAGACTAACTGCCGCTCCATTCTTAGAACTTTTGGAAACTAATCACGATGACATGTGGGGGGAAACAACACTCAATGAGAGAACAGGTGCATGGATACAACTGGATGGCTGCCCTGCTCATTATGAAAGACAAGAACGAGAATGTATAAATGGAAAGTACCGTGAAAGATGTATTGGTAGGGGTGGTCCAGTTACATGGCTTTCTCTATCACCTGACCTTAATAATCCTCTGAACTTTTTTGGTACGGGTAATTTGGAAGGTTATGGCACGCCGGTCCATAATAGAGAAGATCTACTGAATCGTATTCGAAGAGCTTGTGGTGAAATAAACAGTAACATGTTAATTCGAAAAAGAAGGTCGTTGAGAAATCGATGTCGCTGTTGCGTTGAAGTAAATGGATATCATTTTGAGCATTTATTATGAATGACTATTTTCTACCGTTACCAATGAAAGGTTCACACATTTTTCTACTTTCCAAATAGCCTTTCAAAGGAAATTCCATATGATAACTCTAAGTCAAATTTATCAACAATACTTTTTTATAGGAAATAACTCAAAGTTTTCATTTTTGTAAACAATAATAATTTCCGTTCATTGGCGAAGAAGTTTAAGGGGTTTGAATGGGTACAAAACTCCATAACTACGCTACTGTATTAGTGTCAAAAACATTTTGTGACCAAAAAAATTTTTCAATCAGTACAACTTAAGTGTAACAAGTTTGAACTGAAAATTTTCATTTGTTCAGAAGATAATGAAGAAAATGTTATGAAATTTCAAAACTTCAACACTCTCGGAATCGGAACAAGGAGAATAGGTAGGTAATACGATATCTCAAGTACTCAGACGAAAAGGCCATGAAGATCATACTTGAATTACCATATATGCTATATTAAACGCATAAACAGAAGACCGACTGTAAATATCCCAAATTAAGTAGGTACATCAAAAGTGTTTACTAATCTAATCTGTAGTGAAATTGAACCTGATAAACTGGTTACTCAAAACCAAATATTGACAAAGCAAACAGAAAATATTCTGATCATGAACAAAGCACAATGAACCGTAAAGCCGTACAACCAGTCAAAATTGGATAACAAAAAGATACTCGGGATTTATGATGTATTCGCGTCGGCAAAGATTGCAGAAATTGGCTGATCCAATATAGTATATTGTCATGAGTAGTTGAAATCAAGCATTGTCAGGGGCGCAAAAGCTCCCTCCCAGTGCTAAAAACCTGTTCCTACCGATGTTAGGTTAAGCAGACACAATAAAAAAAGTAGTCACTGCTTGGAATCCAATTACGTCTTAGATAATATCTGATACCTACTACTCTGAAATAATTGATATGAGATGACAGTAAATTGATAACAGGAGTGTCATACGCTTTGACTTCAGTATTTGTGTGCTACATTCAACAATGGAGTTATAACTTATCGAGTTTATGATGAAAATATGAATTGTCCACGGTTTCATGCTATTTTTAATCACATCTTATTATGGATGATGTTTTTGATAGAATGTCACATATTAAGAAAAGATACATTTTCTTCAAGAAGATCGGATCGGTAAGGTGGCCAGCAAGCTCGCTGGATTCGATACCAATGAATTTTTTTCCGACTTCGGAAAGTACCATTCATATAATAAGAATAATAGCATGTATTACTGGACTTAGAGAAAATCTTATACAGTTCCTGAATTAAGTTTCTCCAATGTTCATATTCATAATGCAGTTGAAACTATTTGAAAGATATGTAATCTATGTGTTACAAATAATAGACATCAGTTTGAACAGTTATTATGAACAGTGTTCTTGTTTTATCTTCATTCGATTCATTATTTTAGTTATCATCAGCATTTTCTATTGTCTCAAGTGTTTCAGTTCTACTTTTTTTCACTTAGTAGTTGTGTAACGTATAATTGATTTCTTCTTCTTCAACCTTTCAGGAATGTATTCACCATTGGTTTTCATTCTCTTGAGTTAAGATTAAGATATGTATTCGCGGCTTTCGAATGAGTTATTGTTACTCGGAATAAACGTTTCAAAAGATGTTAAGCGTTTTATACTTGTGATAATTCGAATTACAACAAACGTTATTAGAATCAAAATTTCAATATTTTAAAATCTGTAAAATTGTTTCACAATGCAATGTTAGATGGTTTGATCGATTTCTAAATGACGCTTGTTATTTAAGGTTGATTTTATGATTCAATCAATAAATGGAATTTTCACTAAAATCCAGTGAAAATGCTGTAATCGACCCAACGTGAAATATATTTCAAATTGGAAAAATTCTCTTTCATATAAGAAAATACATGTTCACAACATAATTCGAATTTTCAAATTTAATAAAAAAGTGACTACCACTGCATTCTACTTGTTAAAGTATCTCGAAAAAGTTGAGATTATTTTATCCCAATTTCATAAATATTGACATATATATAACTATAAAACGGAAACTCGAAAAATGAATAATAACTTTAAAACAAAAGACGATAGTCATCTCTTGATTACATCATTGACATTTCCCCAAAATAAAGATGGAGGATGTAGGTTAATTTTTCAGTATCTCTTATACTCATCGAGGTTCTCTATTAAAACATCATATTCCGCTACCTATTTATTAAATGGACAAACAGTTCGTAGAAAAATATCATTAATAAGCAGAAGGTGGTGACTCCATTGCAATTTATAAAAGGTATGTCATGTAAACTCATATCAAATACATCATGATTTGTATGTTAGTTTTAATAATATTTATTTCAAATACTTAATAATTGCAATAATAAAATTGCATATTATGAATAATAAAATACATATAAGACCGTTCCTGGAGGAAATAAGTATACTAATAGTTTTTTCAACTTCTTTCAATCTTTATCTGATATCTCCAACATCGCAATAACCAGTATATTGATTCCGATATTAAAGAGGAATCCATTATTTATGCTAGAATTATGGAGCAGTGATATGAATATCAATTACAAAATATACAAATGAATTACTAACAGTCATATATTTTAAAAACAATAGCAATAGTAAGAAAAATGAATTAAACAAAAACTTAATCTGACAGAAATAATATCATTAAAAATATTTACATATCTTAGCTGAATGATATCTGTTTTCTTCTATTTTACTCAGAGAAGAATTTTTAACTTGCGAAATTTATTCTTATGATGACATGTAATGTCGAAACGTTAATAAATGGATGGGGAAAGAACCAGTACAAAATATTTTATCATAGAAGCGGGAGGAAGAAACCTTCATTTCCATATTGAACGATAACCCAGGAGAAAAAAATTTTAATACAACTTCAGAATAACTGAATTTGGTTAAGTTTGAATTGGATGATTATGAAGTTTTGAAGGACTGGAATCTTTGTCATTAACACAATTGTTTCTTTTATTTTGGATACTTTCTAATATCGAATGTTTTTCATTATTCTTTTCAATTTTGAAAATTTTTATATTGTTGTGGTCAAATGAAAGGTTTGTGTCTTTCACATGTTCTCTAGGTGCAGTTAATTGATTTTTGGTATATTTATGCCTATTCAATATTTTATCGGGGTATTGGGAAGATTGGCCAATCTATACCTTTTTGAGATATTCACAAGGAATGGAATAAACAGAATGAGTTATCTCTTTGAAAGGTTATTATCTTTAGTTCAGTAAAAATACGGTTCTAGCTTAAATAACTTTTTCGTCGGTTAAGAGTGTTAACCTGCTAACTCCATTTCTAGCGAAAACCGTTTTTTTTAGAATTCAAAAGTATTATGTGTATTACACCGGTTAGTAAAACCGCTTCCTCCAATTTTTATTCTAATTGTCTTTTATTCCATGATACGTAAACATGCTAGTAGATACAGTGGGCTACCTTTGGACCAGGAAGTGTGACGTCACTTCCGGTCTGTACTCCAATGTTTGTAATTATCAGGTCTCCACTTCCGGTCTGTGCTGGCGATGTGTGTAATTAGTGTTATCGGGTAGATAACGTTATCGGGTAGATAGCGTTATCAGTGATTGTGAGTCACCCGGTCTGGCGATCGGCATCCAATGTGTGTAATTAGTGTTATCAGGTAGATAACGTTATCGGGTAGATAGCGTTATCAGTGATTGCTAGTTTGGTTGTTTGAATTTTATCTACGTATAATTAGAAATGCTTAGTTTGAAATATTAATCTTATCAATGAGGTTTCCTGTCATCAACAAGTCGTAACTTGTAGAATGTGTGGTAGAAAATAGAGCCATTGTATTCAATTTTAAACGGAAACTGATAACACTTTGTTTTGCAACCAACTGATTGTATGCGGTTGATATTTTATCTACGAGAAATGCTTAGTTTGAAATATTAATCTTATCAACAACAAAATGAAAACGTAAACTATTTCCTGTGCTGATATTGATAACTTAGCAAATTATCGTGGGAATGTGTAACGTAGGCGACTGTAGGAATCGCGCGCAGCATTGATAAGAAGGTGGAAATGGTATTGTCTCGAATATAATTTAATCATTTCACATTTGATTCTCTAACGAGCAACTCGTGTTTTTTGTGTGGTGCAATTTGAGGTAAGTCTATATTATTATTATCACTATTTGATTGAGAAAACTCTCATTTCAAGTTGATATATTTCAAATTAACTCCAAATGAATATGATTCGTATGATAATAAACTCGATTTAGGGAACTTTTATTTCAAATTGGTACATTTCAATCTAACTTCATGTCAACAAGCTAGCTCTTCACTTAAATTCAAACCGATTATTACATTTACTTACTATTATACACTCAGATTCACACCGATTATTACCACTATTGTTTTCTCGATCGATGTTTTGGAAATATACCTAATTCTTTTGAGTAATATTTATCCTTATTCAATTTGTGGTAAGTCTATATTATTATTATTATTATTTGATTGAGAAAACTCTCATATCAAGTTGATATATTTCAAATTAACTTCAAATGAATATGATTCGTATGATAATAAACTCGATTTAGGGAACTTTTATTTCAAATCGGTTCATTCCAAATTAACTTCATGTCAACAAGCTAGCTCTTCACTTAAATTTACACCGACTATTACATTTACTTACTATTGTACACTCAGATTCACACCGATTATTACCATTACTAACTATTGTTTTCTCGATCGATGTTTTGAAAATATACCGAATTAGCACCGAAATTGATAAAATAATCGATCAGGCTCAAAAATATTTGTATAAAACAAAATTTCCCCCTCAGGAAACAACGAAATGGATAGATTTTTGTACGAAATATATCCGTACTTTCTCGAGACATTTGATGAAAGATGATTTGAATTTAGCTATTAAGAATAAACTTCAGACAAATATCGATCATATAAAGCGTTTCAAATTTTTTTTACAAATTAGTGATAAACCATCTATATAAAATAAGAATCGCAGTGATAGAATCAGATGGGAGGATGGAAAGTCTGCTTTTAAATGTAGAATAAGAACCGGATTGATTATCAATATTTCGCATTTGGACCCAATTAATTTTTTATATGATGCTTTTCATCTTTTCAATACTAGAATCTCCAAAATCCTTCATGAATATAATTTTATTAAAGTTAATTCAACATTTTGTGGCGAGAACATTAAAGGAAACGTTAACGATGAACTTATTCAGACAGATTTCAAATATTTTCATACACGATCAATAGGAATAGATAATACAACGAATTTATTAGAATGGTATAAAGATAATATTATTGAGAAACTTTCTACAAAATTAGAAGAATTCCAGGAGGAAGATTCAAATTGGAGTCTCAGAAATATAGTAAGTCTGCAAATAAATATCAATAAACATGAGGTAATTAATTCAGGATCTTCCTATATAGTTCTTCCTAAAGAAATTGCGAATAAACATGCTGTTATCAATGTTAAAAATTATGATGAGTATTGTTTCGCTTGGGCAGTAAATGCTGGATTACACCCTGCTACTACACATTCAGATAGAATCACTTCATATCCTCATTTTAGTACTGTTTTAAATTTACAAAATTTAACTTTCCCGATGCCTATTTCACAAATCCATTTATTCGAGAAGCTGAATAATATAAGCATACACGTTTTTGTGTTAGAATTATGCGATAAAACAGATGGTGCTGCTGATAAGGAAAAATTGTAGGTTCTCCCCGCATATCTATCAAAAAACGAACTAGAAACGCACTTTAATTTGTTGTTGATTCAGGATAAATATTATCGCGATGTAGAATCTTCAGATACATCGAATTTTGTTAATACAATAGTTAAATTCCATTATTGCTTGATTAAAAATTTAGCTAGACTTATTAATTCGCAAATTACTACTAAGCATAAAACTTATTTATGTGAACGTTGTCTAAATAATTTCAAGGAGCGAGATAAAATACAAGACTCATATCGAAGATTGTGGAGAAATAAATACATGTAAAATAAAATTCCCTAAAGAAGATCATTTAGTTTTCAAGAATTATTCAAATAAAATTCCAATGCCATTTGTGATTTATTTCGATTTTGAGGCTCTATTGCTACCAATCCAAAACTGTTCTCCATCAAATTCAGCTTCATACACCAACCGAAAACAATTACATAAAGCTTACAGTGTAGGCTATTATCTGAAATGTTATTTCGATGATTCCATTTCGAAATATGATAGTTATAGAGGTTCTGAACCAGCCAAATGGTTAACCGAACAATTAGACAAAATTAGTATATTCATAGAGAAAAAATTGAAGTGAAACATACCTATGAGTTTGAGTGCGGTTGATTTATCATTCATCATGGGGGAAACTAAATGCCATATTTGTGAAAAATGTTCTACCGATAGGGATATACGTGTAAGAGACCACTGTCATTTCACTGGGGTTTTTCGCGGCTTAGCACACCAACATTGTAATTTGCAATATAAACATAAATTTGTAGTGCCTGTTTTAGCTCATAATCTATCTGGGTATGATATGTTCCTATTGATGCGAGATTTAGCTGAAGCGAACAAACAGAACATTCAAGTACTACCAATCAATAAAGAAAAATATATAAGTTTTACTAGAGGTTCCTTCTTTTCCCCGGTTAAATTCCGTTTTATCGATTCATGTAGATTTTTAAATACATCACTAGACGACTTGGTGTCCTTTTTGAATGTTGATCAATTGAAATATTTGAAGCGTGAATATAATTATTCGACAAACGATCAGTTCAAATTATTAATCCGTAAGGGGGTTTTTCCATATGAATATTTAGATAGTTGGAATAAATTGAGCGAACCAAATTTACCACCAATCGAAAATTTTTATAATAAATTGAAAGATGAATCAATAAGTGAAGGAGACTATGAACATGCTCAAAACGTTTGGCAAATATTTAATTGTAGTAATTTAGGTGAGTATTCCGATTTATACTTGAAAACAGATGTTTTGCTGTTGGCAGATGTTTTTGAAAATTTCAGAGCCAAATGTTTAGAGATATATAAACTTGATCCTACGTATAATTTCACTTTACCTGGCTTCTCATGAGAGTGTATGTTGAAATATACAAATATTTCTCTTCAGTTCCTAAAAGATATAGATATGATTATGTTTATAGAAAGGGGGATGCGAGGAGGTGTTAGTCAATGTAGCAATAGATTCGCGGCTGCTAATAATAAGTATATGGAAGATTATAATCCACAATAGGAAAGTAGCTATCTCATGTATTTTGATGTTTGTAATTTATATGGGTGAGCTATGGCGCAAAATTTACCATATGATAACTTTGTATGGTATGATGATCTTAACATCGATGTAAGAGACATTTGGGATGAAAGTTCTGTTGGATATATTCTAGAAGTAGATCTAGAATACCCTCAGAAATTACATGACACCCACAAAGACTTACCGCTATGTCCATTGCACTCTACACCTCCCAATGCTAAACAAGCAAAATTATTATCGACGTTATACAATAAATGTGAATATATCATTCATTATAGGAATTTGAAACAATGTTTAGCGTTAGGAATGGTGTTGAAGAAGGTACATAGAATCCTTAAGTTTAGCCAATCCAATTGGTTGAAAGCTTATATCGATTTAAATACACGATTACGTGCAGCTGCAAAGAATAAATTCGAAGAGGCTCTTTTCAAACTCATTATCAATGCAATATTTGGGAAATCGATGGAGAACGTACGTGAGCATCGGAGCGTTAAATTAGTTAATAAATGGTATGGACCATTTGGAGCGCGATACTATATTTCTCAACCAAATTTCAATAGTAATAAGATTTTTGATGAAAATTTGATAGCAATCGAGCAAAACAAACTCGAAATATTATTTAATAAACCGATTTATATAGGAATGGCTATTTTAGATATTTCAAAAACGTGTGTGTTTGATTTTCATTATATTTTTATGCTGAAAATATATAAATATCCTGAAGCGATAAGGCTGTGTTATACAGATACTGATAGTTTGATCTATCATATAATAACAGACGATGATATTTATGAGACCATTATGAAGAAAAACGTTCAAAAGTTTGACACTAGCGATTATGCATTAGACAATATTTTTGAAATTCCTCCTATAACAAGAAAGTGGTCGGATTAATGAAGGATGAGAACAAAGGACATATAATGACGAAGTTCATCGGCTTACGCTCTAAAATGTACAGTTATAGGGTGGAAGGGAAAGAACCCGTTAAAAAAGCTAAAGGTATTAGAGATTCGGTTTTGAAATATTCTATAACATTTGAGAATTATGTTAGATGTCTTGAAGAAGAAATCGAGATATATAAAGTCCAAAAATCTTTCAGATCTTTCAACTTTGACCTCTACACTATAGAACAAAATAAAATTGCCCTCAGCCCTTTTGACATCAAGAGGTTCCTGATAAAGAATAGAACAAACACCTTACCTTATGGACACTATTCACTATTATCTTAATATTTGTTTCGATATATTAATTTTGATATATGTTAATTGTATTTGTATTCATATGTTTTAATAAAAAATCTTTCTATGACGTATGTGTTAATTTTAATATTTGTGTTGATATGCTTGTAATTGTATTCATATGTTACATACTTGTTTCGATAAAAACTTTCTATGATGTATGTATATATGTTTTTAATGAAAAACGAAAACTGTTGATCATATTTTATTGTTCTAAATCATACAAAACCTTATTTTTATAGTAAAATAACATTTCTTTAAGTGTATTGGTCAATGAACATTTTGGCGATGAAATATTAATAAAACAATATAGGAGTTCTAATGCACTGGCATGATTCCTCATGCTTTTAATTACATCAATAACATTGTGATAGTATGAAGAAAAATCAAATTGTTAGAGAAAAGACACTCGATGTGATAACACTCCATCGTTGATATTAATAATTTCCCGAACATTTTCCTCACACAGCCAAAAATGAATACCATGCTTCGTAACTTGAGGTACTTTTTCATTATTGTCTCACACAAGTTGAACTATTTGGCAATATTCATCGGATGCTATGGGGGCAGGATCGAAATCTGTTTGTGAACTTGAGAAGAAATCTCTGATTTTAGTTCGAAGAATTTCGATGAAGTCATACAATTCCAGCAGTCCAAAGGTGAGTTTACAATTTTGCGAAGAATGGGTAAGTGATATTGTTAGTGCGAAGATTCGCATAGGACTCAATCCACACTTAATTTCATAACCCCCCTCCAATGGGTATGTTGTATTCAACAATAGAAATTTTTCATCCCGAATTAACATTTCAAACTCTTCAAACATTCGATCTAACTCGGAACTATCTTCGGATGTACCACTATCTTGGTACGACATTTCACTACAACTGAACTGATTGTTATATTTTCTCTAACAAACACCCTGAAGATCACACACGCACGCGCAGATCATATAATATCACTTCTAGCAATCCAACTTTTCTCCTTTATTCCCAACCATTTGACGTACATTTTATCATCTTTTTTCCGAAGCACTTCCTCAATCAAAAAGACATCAGGTTGTTTGGTCTTCTGCAATTCTTCCTCATAGAAACAACCGCTGATTGGGGAGCTATTCATATCCTCGAGTAGATACGTGACTGGGTTAGTGATTTTAACTTTTATAATTTTAAAGGGCTCCGCCGACCAATTAGGCGTATACGATTTTTCGAAAATATGTTTGACTTTGCTTATACGTACCACATCGCTCACGTTGAATTTATGTGGTAAAGTCAACTTGAGGTGTGAGTAGGATCGCTTCAATATCACGCTCCCATTTTGTCTTGTCACCTTGAATGGAGCCATATTTATAGTTCTATGTTTACGTTTAATATATTTTTCCGTGATTTCTTGAAGTATATCAATCCATCTATATTTTCCTTTCAAACTAAATTGTTTGTAGAGCGCTTCTTTCAAGGTTCGAATAACACGTTCAGCAATGGCGGCTTTCTTCACACTATACGTATTATAATGGTTGATTTTATGTTTTTTCATCAGCTCGTCAAAATGCTTATTAAAGAATTCTTTACCTTGGTCGCTTTGCAGATTCCTAGGTTTACGTCCTCCTCCTCCTCCCTCAGTCAATATAGAATTAACTGCTTTCCGAACCTCTTCGGCTGATTTCGTTTTTAATGGACGAGTTCACACGAATTTCGAGAAGCAATCGATCATCACCAAAATATACTTGAATCCTCGATTTTCACGAGCATAATTACCCATTTCGGATAGATCCATCTGCCACAAGTCATTCAGTCCCTTCAAAATTGTACGACGACGTTTGAAATTTTTTCGGGCTGGCTTATGAATCTCATAGACAACTTGTTGCATCGTTTTTCAATTATTGTCTAGTTAAAAATCATCGGTTTATAGGATTTGGAGTTATACGTTTCGGGTTGGTTGATGGGGTGGTAGCAGCATTTGGACATTTCTTCGAGGGTGTCGTCATACGTTGTTCCAACGCCAGCAGCCTACTCATAATATCCTCCTGATGTACATCCATTATGTTATAATCTATAATGATCTTGTTCAATTTATCATTATGATCACGCAAAATAACGTGTTGACTCTTATGATATGTTTCGATATTATCAGAGAATTTCTTGAAGATATCGAGTACATAAGCGGTATTCGCTCCAACGGTTTTGAGAACCTTATAATTTTTCTTCTTGTATTCATCCAATTTTTTATGTAAACTCGTAAAGCTAGCATCACTTTGATTTTTGTGCGATTGTATGTTGATGGAGAAACTACTTATCTCTCCAATTAATTTCTGAATGATATGTGAAAAGTCATCGTTGAAGATGCGCTCCAAGTTCTCCCCAATCTTCGCACTCGCATCGTCGACATAAATCTTGCTTGCAACATCGTTCTTGAAAGTGGGCGTTTTCACATTACAAATTATCACGTTCTCGATATCTACATCACCATCTGGTGTACGAGCTAGAACAAGTGAAAACATCGATTGTCGAAGAGCGTTGATGCTGGTTGAACCACCAATCACAGATCTCTGTCCAAACTTATCAAGACTCATCGTGTAAATGATATGAAACAGTAATGAACACACACTAATATATGATATCGGCTTCTCGTAGCTCATTTATTATAGCGACTATCTCATTGTCGTGCGATATATTCCCAGCTTGTTGAGATGCCATCAAAAGACTCAATCGTTCCACGAGTTCGTTTGGATCGTCCCAGTACACGTACTCCAGTGGTTCGTTGTTATATGTCAATCGCATACCGCTACCGAGAGCTTCCTCATGAATTAGAGGTCGAATTATTTTAATGTACTTGTATCTTCGAGTACCTTTCAAGTTTCCAGCACTATTTCTGTGGGGATTTGTCAAGTTCAGAATCATCCTGTAATTCATCTTATCTTTCTTGGTGAAATTTCTAGGTTTGTCATAGAATATAAGTTCACACAGACCGATGGTATTTTTGAATTTTCTCCCTTGTGTCACGATAGTATCTCTATTTTTGAAATCGATTAATTCACCTCCTAGTAACCATGACAACGAACTAGCATCGTGAACTGGGCCATAAACTCTATCGATTTTTCTACTCCCTGACCAATAATCACCGATATATTTTTGAACTAACTCTGGGTAAGGTTCTAATACGTCATAGTCATCATCATCGTTGTCAGACTCTTCAATAAGAGTTTTCATACTTGCATCGCTTACATCCAATACCGTTCCTCTTTCATCTTCCTCCTCTCCCTCATCCTCCTCCTCCTCCTCCTCCTCTTCATCCGCATCATCCTTTTCTTGATTAATTTCACGTTTAATCAATGGTGTATTATTGGATTTGATTATTTCCCGAAGTGGTTCCGATACAGGTTTAAATAATTTATTGATCGACTCGTCCTCTTCCGTTTTACCCAGTTTCAATTTGAGATATTTCTTGCGTATAGATCGTGCCAATTGAGCGATTTTTCGCTCACGTGCTAACCGTTCAGCGTCCATTGTGTATTTGCTATAGATTTCACGTTCACACTTTAATATATACATCGAAACCTTTGCGGTATCTTCCATTGTTCAAATCGAAATCTTTAACAATTATCAATGTTCCAAATTTCTCCATTCAACACATAGAACACATCTTTTTGAATCGATCGAAAGTAACGTCTGGGGATACGTGCTCATCAAACACGTGTTTTAGATTTATTTCATCCTGTTTGAATAACACGATCAGGTTAGAATTAAAGCGAATCAGTTGTTTAGGAATTTTAGAGTATGTCTGACATAGACATGATGCGTCAATGTTTCTATGTCTACACATCGAATAATATTCTCGAATTTTCTGTTGAGTCTCACAGGATATGTCATCAAAAATGAAGATAGAATTTGGTTTTGCATCGTTCGGACTTATAATTTCTTCATTGTTTTTATATGGGAAATAACCAACTCCTTTTACTCGTTCCAAAATCTCCTGCAACAGTATGCATTTATCTTGATATAATGACTTCGAGTATACGTAAACGTTTTCAAACTTGACACCATTTGGATTGAATAACAACGATAACGTAACGTTTGTTTTTCCCCAAAGATATCGTTGGAAGCATCGCAAAGTCAATGGAGCCATCTTCTCCATTGAGAAAGTCCGCTATGAACGCGTTGAAAGCCGCACGGATCGCGATTAAACGAGCTGGAGGTAAAAAGCGTATCAGAGTACCAAGAGTAATACCACTACCAAAGTCTGGAGGATTCCTCCCACTATTATTACCCATCTTAGGAGTTCTAGGAGACTTAGGATTGGTTGCAGGAGGTGCAAGTGCTATCGCAAATACGGTGGTTAACGCTAAAAATGCCCAAAAGGAGTTTGAAGAAGATCAACGTCACAACAAAGCTATGGAATCGCTGGGAAAAGGTTTATCCTTGAAACGCAACGCTAAAGGAGGATATGGATTGTTTTTGAAAAAGCAGCAGCAAAAAAACTATTAATTGAGCTACCCGATGATAGACCAATGTACGATCGAGATTTGATACGTTTCGTTAGAATTCTGAAAATCCCAAATTTCCGAGGTGTCTTTATGCGAGATACGCTACCGCACAAACATAGACGTCGTGAATGTATCATTCTAAATTTGGACTTGACTAAAAACAATGGAACGCATTGGGTAGCGTTCAGAAAAATCGATAACGATGTAGAATATTTTGATTCTTTCGGAAATTTGAAGCCACCAAAGGAACTCGTTCGATATTTGGGCGAGAACGTTAGGATTTTCTACAATAACGACACCTATCAGAACTATGATCAAGTGGTATGTGGACAGCTGTGTTTGAAATTTCTCAGAGACACTCGACTATTCGAAGAGTAACAACCACACACCACCATGGATTTCACTTCTGCAGTAATACAATACATATGAGATATGAGAGTAGTAGTGGGAGTAGTTTGAGGAGAATCATCGATTTTATTTATGGAAATTTGATCGAGGCTATCAATAAACCTACGAGTGAACTTACACGTGAGAATTTATCGTTTCTACCGATGGAATACATCCTAAAACATTTGGATGTGGTGTTTCTCAATCAGAATGAGGTTCCGGAACATATGTTTGATTACCTTTACCGTCATATTCAGTGTAAGGATCATGTCGATGAAGATTGCGATGGTCCACAACCCCCACGCAAACTATGTTCTCAATGTTTATCTGAGCAGATTTCTCACATCATGGAGAACGAGGAAATAACTCATCACGAGAAGCAAGTGTTGATAGAAGAAGTTTGCAAAGACGATCCATACTTTATGAGATCATACTTATTCCATCTATTAATGTTAAAATATAAATAGAGACGTTTCAATAAATTTTTGTTAGTATCATGTCTCAGTTGTTCACGTTAACAAGCACCAACCATAGATTCTCGTTTACACCGCAGAATTCGATTGTGCTGAGGCCAGACAAAAAATATTATTTAGCATTGTTGGGATTCAATTCATACAATTCCATACCCAATATAGAGAACGAGAAATTCTACTATTACGTAGAAGGAGATAAAACAAAAGCGAAGACTAAGACTCTTGAAGCGATAACAATTCCGGCTGGAAACTATGAGATAAGCGATATCGAAGAATTCATCAGGAAAAAATTGAAGGTTAAAGAAGATATATTCTCGCTGAAACCGAATAACAATACGTTAAAGTGTGAAATATTCCATAAAAATCACGATATTTCGTTCGAAAAAAACGATAGTCTTGCTAAAATATTAGGATTTTCGCGGGGGGTATTGAAGAAGGGTGCGGTGCACGTGTCTGATTTATCTGTCAACATAATGAAGGTCACCAACATACGTTTCGAGTCGAACATTACAGTGGGAGCCTTCTATCGAAATAGACCTGCGCATACGATCTACGATTTTCCTATCACCATCGACCCCGGCTATAGGATTGTGGAGCGTCCGAAGAATCCTCTCTATCTACCAGTATCCGATATCGGAGAGATTACCAACATAACCGTACTAGCTTTAGATTTTAGTTTGTGGACAACAACAATAAAAACAGTTCTCTCACCACATCATCATCAGTCTTCAACAAAACACCTAAAGTGCGTGACCTACTCACCAGAGCCAACATCGTAATTTTGAAATCATTGGGGTTTCGTCTTAAACAAGAATGTCATTATCCAAAATGAAGTATGCACGTAACACTAGCGACGCCAGAGATGTTCATCATACAGCGATCATCTCACCTATTTTCAATATATACCAGGAACCGAAATTTGATGAATCGATTCGAAAAGCCGAGTACAGATCGATTACACCATTCGTCAAGGCGTTCAATAACAGCGATATCATAGAGTTTGGAATAAATCAAGTAGAAGCTTTTTTTGCTATGACAGATACTCTGTTAGCGATCAAAGGGAAAATCGAAGTTAATGGAGTGGGGAATGTAATATTGGTACCTAATTATGGGCCTTTTCTTTTCGACTCGTGTTCCTACAGCGAGAGCGGTAGAGACATCGAAACTGTACGTGACCCTGGAATAGTTAGCGCTGTGCGAGGATTCACATGTTATTCTCCCATAGATTCGACGCATATGTCTATAGCCAGCTGGACTTATCCGGAAGAAAGTGTAATATTGAACGAAACAAAGTCGTTCAGTTTACTCATCCCACTCAAGCATATCTTCAACATTTTCAACGATTACACCCGAATCACGTTCGGACGACAAACGATTCGATTGGTACGTGCTCGAAACGATAACGATTGCGTTATAATTGATAACGCAGCTACCACAGTCAAATTTCTTATTGATAGTATAGAATTGAAGGTGAAATATATCTATCCCAACGATCTAATCAGAGAGAAGCTATTGCGATTCATCAAAAGCAATTCTCTTGTTCTATTCGCTTTCTGGAAGTGGGAGCTACACGAGTTGCCTGACATAACGGCCGATGCGAAGAGAGAAATATGGACTGTGAAAACTAGCGCGTCCGTCGAAAAACCACGGTATGTTATCGTATTTTTCCAAACCAATAAACGTAACAATGTGAAAGCTAATCCTACAATATTCGATCATGTGGATATATCAAGTATCCGCTTATCGCTGAACGAAGAGTATTGTCCTAACGAACGGATGAACTTGGACTTTGCCAAGGAAGATTTCGTTCTAGCCCACCAAAACTATACCGATTTCTATCCTAGCTACACGAATTCCACAACAAAACATCCCATATTGGCTTACGATAAATTCAAAAAACGCGCGCTTTACATCATCAATTGTTCTAGACAAGAGGAGGCGGTAAAATCATCAACAGTCGACATACGATTGGAGATTGAAGCGGATAAAGGATTTCCAGCCAATACCAAGGCATATTGCATCATCATTCACGATTGCTTGATGGAATACTACCCCCTTACCGAAATTGTCAAGAGCCTCAATTAAACATCAGTCAGTCTAAATCGAAACTTCAAGCGAATCGCATCATGAGAATCGTATTAGTTGACATTCAGGGGTTCGTCATTGACGATGCCTTCCATCCAAAAGAAATGTGTATACAAATTGGATTCAAACGTCATTATTCCTTTTTCAAACCGCACACATCTTATTCATCGCTAAATGCAAAGGAGCGAAAATCTGTTTGGTATTTACAAAAGCCTTATCATAGACTCGATTATGTGTCTGGGAATGTGGATTATGAAGAAATAAATAATATTCTTGAATCGATCCTCCTGTGTGCAGTCGACTATATTTATGTCCGAGGACAGCAAAAAGCCGAATTTTTGAGAAGGAAGTGTATAGAATTGGATATTTACCCACACATCGTAGATGTTCATAGTTTCGATGGTACTCAATGTGAAACGGGGAAATTCGAGCAAACGAACAATTTGACCTGTCTGAATCATCGTAATGACAGGGGGAAATACATGTGTGCAGTTCAACATGTGGATAAATTACAGCAGTGGTTTCTGAATGTAATACTACCTAAATGATATGTATTTTATTCTGAAATAAATATTATTATCAATCTTTTGTTTGTTTTAATAAAACACCTCCTTTATATAATAATTATTATTTATTCAAATGGTAAATAGCTTTCTTCACATTTTTAACAAACATTTTCAATAATAACACTGATAAAGAAGATAAAATAACATACAAAATTGGGAAAATTTTAGGGATTTCTTCTTCTATTGCAGATGATGTGAGTGTAGATGTCTTTTGTACGAGATGTGGTGGACATGATGATTGTCGGATCATTCGCCATTCAGCCATATCCCCCTCACTTTGATCGAAGAATAAGAGTTTAAGTTTATAATGTATGGTTGTACGATTGTCGTGTGGGATGTTGAATGTGAATACCTCCAATTGGTTATCGTTGATTGTTTGGAAATTCATCGGAATCCATTCGATACGGTTACACTCCCCACCACCACCACCGCTGACATCCTTCAGACAAATATAGATGCGTTCAACGTGTTGGGGAACGTTTGCGTATAGAATACCATTCAGAATTGTGGTTAGAATCACAAAATTTGCTTTTAACACCCCCACTCCCATCATCGTCACTTTTTACAATTAATTTGTTCAGCAGTCTTATAACTTTAATTTTATCTGCGTAAAAATTCAAGTCTCTTCTTAGTTTATGAACTTTTTCCACGAATTCGCAAAGTCTGCGTGTGTATTCTTCAAAAGATGTATGCATAATGACAAATTTATAGACTCACTAGATATCTATATTATTATTTTAAGAGCCACATAACATTTTCCTTCGTAAGAAATTCGAATAGCTTCCAACTATTCGCACTAGAACACATAGGATTCACACTATTGGGGTGATGTAGACAGATAAATTCACAATTTCCTCGCTCTAATTCTGGACATTTACCTTTCAAATTCACCACTTCTACTCGATCTAACCCCAATTTTTGGAACGTCCCTTGTAGAAACTTAGCTTTTTTCTTCCCACATACATAAACAGTAGCATCCGGATCGATATTTTCCTTCAAAATTTCAAACAAATCATCATATTCCTGATAACCCGAGTTCCATGGAATCCCGTGATATTTTTCACAATGAAATATTTTTTCATTTGCTTCTCGGATAGTTGATTCATCGATTTTGGTGGTTTGAATAGAGAATATTTCTCCAACCTTTTCTCACAGTCCAACAAAGAGAGTTCCTTGATTTTATATACGTTTTCAGAAATCGGGAAACTTTGAATATCAACCACTGTAGACGACATTTCAAACTAGAATGATAAACTATCCAAGTATCTAGTTGCACATGCACAGATCATCAACATTTTTCTTTGATGTTATCGAAATCTCGAAAGAGTACGTCGAAGCACAAAATTTGTAGTGATGCTGGAATTATTCTATAGTTGGCGTCATCGACCTCCCCTCCTATCTCAGAGAACATTTGAAACATCTTAAACGTGTAAGAATTTGAAGTATCTCTTCGAATGCTGCGCATGTTCATTATCTCACATCGGTATGGTAGTAGTGCGATTCGATAAAAATCGACACCCATATCATGTAGCACTCTAAAACAATCAAGTATGTACGATCCGGGTTTCGGAACGATACCCGAAATTAGATGCCATAATATTTTTCTCATTCTTCTATATTTATATTTGAACTGACCTTCTATATTCATATCGATTATCTTCCAATCTTCTGGCGGGGGAGGATCGAAATCTCCTCCGAAATAGAAAATATCAGCATACGCCCAATCGGTCGAGACCCCCACAAGGAAAGTTATGAATTCCCCAGCGATTATCCAATTTTTGGATGGTAATTGTAATTCTTCGAGGATTTCCATCAAATTCGGCGGACATACGCTTATTACGAATTTCTTCGCATCGTACACGGTGGTAAGCACACTATGAATAAAACTGTTGTATAATCGAGGAGACATTATCACGAACTGAGTTCGATTTAGTTGGAGCAGTCGCACACAACAACACACTCCCTCATACTCTGCGCATGTCAAGCTATTGACTTTTCCAACCTAAAATATACAATCAAAACTAAATGGTATTCTTGCAGGTGAGAGATAAGAGGTCGATCGAACTGGTAAGTATACATGTAAAATAATAAAATCATGAACTTTTCAGATAAAAAATGACGTGGGTTCGGATCCCTCTCAATCTTTCTCACCAAAGAGTACCATTTTTTTTTATTTGATGTTTACGTCGTAGTTGTTATGATCGATTCACAACCGCGTGATAGACGCCACGTTGAAGACCCACGTGACAGACACTTCGTCGATGTAACACGTGACAGACGCCATGTCACCTCGTCCTGCGTGACAGACACCTCGGTGATGTAACACGCCATGACACCTCGTTGACCGCCGAAGGATCACGGACAGACGCCATGAAACCTCGTTGATAGCCGCCATGACACCGAAGGATCATGTGATAGCTGCCATGACACCACGTGTCTAGGACCTCTCTTACAAACAATCTGTATATACAACATAACACACTCTTTACAAACATTCTGTATATACATTCAAATAATAATTACAAACACCGAATGCCAATCGTCAACAGATAGCATGACACCTCGTGACAGACCCCATGACACCTCATTGATAGCCTAAGAATCACGTGACAGACGCCATGACATCGAAGGATCACGTGATAGCTGTCATGACACCACGTGTCTAGGACCTCTCTTACAAACAACATGTATATACAACATAACACACTCTTTACAAACATCCTGTATATACATTCAAACAATAATTACAAACACCGAATGCCAATCGTCAACAGATAGCATGACACCTCGTGACAGACCCCATGACACCTCATTGATAGCCTAAGGATCACGTGACAGACGCCATGACACCGAAGGATCACGTGATAGCTGTCATGACACCACGTGTCTAGGACCTCTCTTACAAACAACATGTATATACAACATAACACACTCTTTACAAAGATCCTGTATATACATTCAAACAATAATTGCAAACACCGAATGTCAATCGTCAGCATAAACCGAGTAACTCACAATCACTGATAACGCTATCTAGCCGATAACGTTATCTACCAGATAACACTAATTACACACATCGCCAGCACAGACCGGAAGTGGAGACCTGATAATTACAAACATCGGAGCACAGACCGGAAGTGACGTCACACTTCCTGGTCCAAAGGTAGCCCACTGTATCTACTCATGCTATCTCCAGCATACACAGAAAGCAACGTGAAAGCAACATAACCTACAGTGTAACCAAACAGCACGTGTGTGTTGCTCTTGTAAAGTGTTGTGAAACGTTTATAAAATAACCTATGAAAAGCGTTTTAAGCGTTACATACATAAAATGGTAAGTGTACTTTAATTTTTTGAGCATTTTGGTGATTAAAATATATCAGGCATTCATTAGGATTCAAAACATTTACCATTTGGATATAGCCGGTTTTCCTCTTATAAGTATTTTATTGCATTTTATATAGATAGCAGTTTTTCTAATGTTATATTATTGTGCCTCAATTTCTTGTTAACTATTGTTATTTATTCTCAGGTTCACTAAATATCATAGTTTCAGTTTCTAAATAAATAATATTTACTATGTACAGTTACTAAATCAAAGTATTTACATTCTAGTTTTCACGTTCACGTAAAATTTTGGAGTTAGCTAAAACAGAATACCATAAAAATCAAACCAAATCAACTTCTACTAGAGACGATAGTACCAACAGTAACTTAATTACAGGAAATGATGGGTTACCAGACACCTGTTCAAACAGTAACATACTTTATAGTATTGTTGAGAATGTAGGATTTGAAGATTTGAAGTAACAGATATAGCAACATCATTAGCTTGACTTCAAAAATTTAGAAAATTGAATAAGGGATCCAACAATTTGTTTGAACTATTCTACTGAACTAAATAACGTCAAGGGAAGTGATTTTACTCCAGAAAAAGAAGTGTCTGTATTAGGAATAGAAAGTACTAATGAACGAAATAACTCAAACAATTTCCAACAATCTCATCAATTTGACAATGAAATGCCTGATGACAGTGATGATATTCCATTGCAACAACTTCGCCCATTCCACAAAACTCAAATATCTGATGATTCTCATGACTATCATCATAATAATCAAATATCCGACGGAGGTGACGATAACACGCCCTTGGTACCATATTCTGAACAATCAGATTCAGAAAACTAGGAAGAGTCTGATGTTCCAAAAAAGGGTAAGAAACGTAAGAAGCGTTTTCAGGTAAACGCAAACGAGTGGTGTGCAGAACAAAATAAGCGTCGAAGAGAGATGGGTAAAAAATATCAGGGACGAATTATAGACAATGGAAAATGGATTTATACTGTAGACAAGAAACTTCGCAAAATGAAACAAAGATGTACGTGCAAAACAAAACAAAATGGTTTAATGAAATGTGAAACTGCTTCTAATGAAGATAGAACGAAGTTATTTCAACAGTTCTGGAATTTTACCTGGGGTGAAAAAAAGGTATTTGTCAATGATACAGTGAAATCTGTTCCTCCCAAAAGAGTAAGAGACTGAAAGGACCCTACTGTTTCAAAAAGGGATCAGACATTGTTGTATTTCTTCCAAATAAATGGTAATAATGTCAGAGTATGCCGCAAAATGTATTTAAATACTCTCGCTATTGGCAGATGGAGCATCCTTAACTCCAAGAATAATAATGAAACTGGTAGGCTACCCAGAACTTACAGAAAACAGGAAATAGATCGTGTGAAAAGGTTTATTCAAGAAGCAAGGGATGAGTTACAGAATTTTGTTGATTCATTGCCTGCCTTAGAGTCTCATTACTGTAGAGCTTCTACTAATAAAAAATATCTGCTACCAGAATGGACTTCAAAACAAGACCTTTATGAATTTTATGTAACAGACTGGTGCATCTCAAAGAATGTTAATCCATTGTCCATTTCTACATTTAACAATGAATTAAACAAGAAAAACATCGCTTTATTTCACCCCAAAAAAGATGAATGTGAGAAATGCGCAGCTCACAAATTTGGACACATTTCCGACATTGAACACCAAGAACACATTACTAAAAAGAATGAGGCAAGATTAGAAAAAAATCAAGATTCGATTAACGAACCAATCGTTTTCACGCTAGACCTCCAGGCAGTTTTATTGACTCCCAGATCCAATGTTAGTAGTTTATACTATAAAACTAAATTGTGCGTCCATAACCTTTGTTTTTACAATTTACGTACCAAGGATGGCTACTGTTATATCTGGAATGAAACAGAAGGTGGACTTACTGCGGAAGAATTTTCATCATGCTTCTCGTATTTTCTCGAAACGGAAGTGTTGCCACACATTGATCCATGTGAAGAGTCTGCTAATATAATTTTATACAGTGACGGCTGTCCATACCAAAATCGTAACGTCGTGATCGCTAATGCAGCGATTAATTTGGCTATGATTCACAAAGTAACAATTGAACACAAATACTTAGAGGTAGGCCATACACAGATGGAGGCAGACTCTGTCCACTCAACAATAGACCGATGCCTAAAAAACCGAAAAGTGAATGTTCCTGCAGACTACATCAATATTTGCAAAAATGCAAGGAAAGAACCTCGACCATATCATGTAAAATACTTGGACCACACGTTTTTCAAGTCGTTTAAAAAAGTCGACTTTTTGAAGAGTATTAGACCTGGAAAAGTCAAAAGATCCTAAGGTAACAAAATAAATTCTTTTATTTACTTTGAATGTTAAAACTTTTTTGTGCGTTTTTTCAGGTGACGGACATTCGAACCTTGAAGTATGATCCAAGTGGTGAAGTATATTATAAGCTAAGATTTGGAGATCAATGGAAACGGTTACCTCAGCGGAAGTGCAACATTTCAACATGCGCTTGGAATAATTTAGATAATTTATACTCAGAAAGACTAAAGATGATTGCGTGCAAGACTTAAAAAATACATTACCTGTGGACTTCCATGAATATTATGATAATATTCCACACGAATAGTTTGCAGTTAAGTATAGTTTGCATCTAATAAACGAGAAAGTTTCAATACTCACCGACTTTTAATTACTATCACTTAAAAGAATCCATTATACCTATCTGGAAAAACTGCCATCTCCAGAAATTTATTAAAACTTAAAATTGATCAACTGCTATCTCCTTTCAAATGCTATAAAAATCAAATCGAGGCCTAGTTTTGATTCTAATTACTTTCAAAGTAAAATATTTCTGTTGTTTCAGAAACGGGAATTTGGAGTTTAAACTAAAATTATTTTTGGGGAAACTGCACGGTTCTTTTGGCTTCCTGTAAAATTTGTGTTTTGGGAGTTAGCAGGTTAACACTCTTAACCTACGTTTTGTGGAAAGACCATTAATATATGATAGTAATACCTAATCTTTATGTTTTGATTTTTCATTATTGTTATTGATTTCAATAGATGAAATTCATGAAATTTGTCGGCAGCTATAGAATTGACTAACTCAATGGGATGACCATTCTTTATTAAAAAATCAAAATAAACTGACATGTTCATTGTCACTTTGTTTTCTGAAGGATTCAAAAAAGAAAATATAGTGCACGTTTGTGATACTCTCAGGTATTTCTAGATTATTTATTTTAGTGTATAGATCGTTCTTCCAACATTTTCGATATTTTCTATATTAACTTCAACTACTTGTACTGAGCTCGAGTGGAGATCAAGTCGTCTTGCCTCGTTCTCAGTATGGGACTTGGAAGTGGCCTCACTCTCGATAACTGAGAGTTCAAGAGTAGAGAGAAATTGAGTATGCCGTTATCATGGCTTTAACATCTTCGATTTATAAGTGCTGCTACGGGATGAGGTTGATGTAACATCGGGAAGTACAAAATTCTCGTTTGGGTGTTCAAAATACATATCGGAATTGTATTCAAGATTGTAGTAGGAGTCGTTTGAATGTTTGAAAATCTGAGTCAGAATTCTGGTGGGAGTATTCGAAGTCTTAGTCGAGGTCACCAATTCGAGTAATTTGACAACGTCGGTATCACGAATTTTAGTATTGGTGCCAATACCTGGAGTTGTAGTGTTATCAAATTTTTTTATAGTTCAATTTATGATTATTTGCACTCACAATACTGTAATCTTCCCTATTGCTTCGTACTTGACTTTCACGTCATTATCTTGGTAAGCATTGTCTTGACTATGCAAATTTTTTGATTTTTGTTAATACTTATTTACAATGTGAATCGATACATCTTCACAGATCATCGTAATTCATATTTTACATTGAATTCTGATAACATTCAGAACCAACTGAAACAATCATCAATGAAGGACCATTCACGACCACTTCAAATGGCGAACCCGGCTTTGTACTTCTGTCTTATATCATTGTCTTGGTGAGGAGTGACATCATTGGTTGACGACACGAATCATTAATTGATTTTAGTTCATACATTATTACAAGTCGAATTGCTCCATATCCACAGATTATCGGAAATTTATATTTCATATTGAATTCGGATCACATTTAGAACCAACAAAAAAAGTATCATCAGCGAAGCGCCATTCTTATTATCTACCGTAATAGTGCACGACCACTACAATTGGTGACAGCGACTACGTTGTGTATTTGAGAACATGTATCATCACTACAATTGGTATCTCCTACTCTAGGTAGCGGCTCCATTGCTACAGATCCAAGGCATGATATATGGTTCCAATCCCATGTACTACCGAAAGCTCTTATACAAGTCCAAAAGGATGCAGAAGCCTTACTAACTCTGTATTCGAAACGGAACTCGCAGTGTTCCGAAGTGCCACTGAAATGTGATACCAACCGAGTCGTAGGCAAAAGCTTGAGCGAGAAACCCTGTCCCTTCAAACTCCTCGAATGATTCATCGATCAGGAAGCGGAAGTGAAACCTGTTCGCGAGGATAGCCTCTTGTAGCTGTAGTTTGTACATTGCATCCTTCATGGTGCTGAACCAATTCTGGTTCTCTTACTCTTGGAGAGAATTTTGGTTAGCTTTGCAGCAGTGGGCACTCCGAAAATTTTCTTGCAGAAGGGTCACCAAATCTCTCGTTTTGATATTTTCAATGCTATTTCATAGTCTTTGCGGGCATATCTATAGATTTTCAATCGGAGACTACCTGTATTCTTCTAGCCTTGCTAAAAACTACGTTACCTTTTTTTCGACGTTCCTCCACTTTATAGGCTTGTCATGGTGTTATTCCTACAGCGCTTCTCCGCTTAAGTCGCAACTGGTTTCAAGAGCGGAGATGGTGACAGAGCGTTAATCATTTACTACAGCCTCTGCGTCTTTCCTTCCTTCTTCCTGATAACTTGAAAAGATGATTACCCTAACACTCAGCTTCTCTTTACAGAGGACCCAGTCACTACGACTGAACATACTGATGAAATTTCTATTCATACATACATAAAAAATGAGAAATCAAAATGAAGCAACTACCCGATATTATTCTGTTACAATACCTGTATCAGTATTTCGCTGCAAACAAGCATATTTCACCTTTGAAAGAGCACACTGTAAGAATAAGGAGGTTGATTCAAGCGAGCTTGTTCTGTTGTTCTAAAGTGTTAGCTGCGCGAAGCAATAAGAAACTATTCTGGTAGTTGAAATAAATGTGATGGTGAATAAATTATCGCAATTTAAATTAAAACGATTAATGATTTCAAAAGTGAGCATTTCACTAGAGAGTGTCTGTTTTCTTCTAAACGAAACAGTAGTTAATTTATTTAATGAATTATTATCAGCCAGCCAGTCCAGGGTTACTCTTTTTTACAAGAAAGAAATAAATTAGTTTCGACTCGGACTTTCGAAGGCAATCTAATTTTGATACTGAACGATCCCGGTTTTAATTAAAGTTTTATCGTTAAAAATTCACCCGGAATGGAGTGTTAATTACAATCAATTGTATCGCAATCAAGTAAATGAACTGATGCATGAAAGCTCAAATCGGTTCCAGAACGCATGCGTCTGCAAGTTCGAAATTCTTTGGAATCTATCTAGCTTCGTACCTTGACGTGTTAATCATCCATTTGAAAATTAATGAGGATTGAAACCAGTTACCACTGAATTATACTATTTTTTGACTTGATATTAATACTAGATATATTGTGACTATCTGGAGGTTACATCGCTGATCAACATATTGAAATATTGTATCCGATCAAATTGAAAAAATATTAGAACTGAAAAGAAACCAAACTACGTGACAATGGAGACTTTAAGAAAGTATTGTATAACCATACGCTAGGTTGGCGTGACCGGAGCACAGTCAAGTAAATATTCTAACTGTACGAATGTATAAATGCTGCCGATACAAGATTGCACACCGGCGACAATGAATGTAATAAACATGATACATGACATGTCAATGCCATATGACTAGTGGCCAACCGCCATGGAACAGATCCAAGACAATCGATCAATGGGGGACTGTTTGTATAGCCCTTTAGTTAATTATATAGTTAGGAATAGTTCAGTTCTAGTTACAGTCTAGTAGTCTAAGTAATAACTATAGTCTGGGTCTCAAGTGATATTGAAATGTAGATGCTTTTCAGATACGTTCATAGTGAGGAAAGATATATCATTTCATATAACCGTCTGTACAAACCCAATGCCATATAACTACTAACAGCAGTTAGACCACAAGGAATCACAATCAATACTGAGGCTGATTTGGCCTTACACGTTGATACCACAGAATTAAAATGAGTAGTAGGATGTGTCGAGCATATCAAACACCAGATTACTCCATTGGTGCTGGTGGTTTCCGTGGTTCATCGAAGGAACTCATTTTCTGCCCATTTTCGAATTTCACAGTAATACATCCAGAATTACTTCCGAGTTATATCCAATTAATTACATAAGCAATCATGCCAATATGTGTTACAATGTGAATTTCAGTTTTATTTACATTCTATTTCAACTCAAACGTGCTTCCAAATGTTCACCCTCATCCATTATAAAATCCTACATCTGAGAGACTTTTTTTCAGTAGAAATTCAATATAATATGGAAAATTATCGATCACACTCCAATTAACACTGGAACACGAAGCTGAACGCATCTTATTTATTATTTCTCTTGGGCCTATGTATATTATACTCGCAGATAACTATTATATTCTCTTGGATAGGTTCTTAATTATATATTCTATGAGTGACGCTAGACAAACTTCAGCACCTCATTTGCCGCAATTCAACATACACGTATGTTGTATGTCTCGGTTGCATGAGACTCTCATAATGAAACCCTGCAAGGGATTTCGGCATGTACAAATTATAGTCTTGCTGGTTGAACTATCTGCTGGCGCGAAGTTTGTGTAAATAGGTTGCGGAAACAGACCACTCTATTAAGAGGATTCACCTGTTTGAGAATGAATGTATCTTTGTTCGCGTTGAAGTTTATGACCTAATATTCTGTAGTTACATTGAACAATCATCAGCTTGTGAAATTATAGCATAATATTATAATGCACATTGGAGTCCATTGATGTATTTTAATTAAATTATTGAACCCGTAGTGGAATAAGTGAGCATGGTGAGTTATTAAGAACCGAACGGTTAGAGAGGGGAAATCATGAAATGAAATATTTACAGAAAGGAAATTAATCCCGAAGTATGTGAAGAACAACGCAGGAAAAAAGATTCATTATCAAACATCATAACATGATGTCGAAAAATTGTTACCGATTGAGTTGGCTCTACTCAAAGTTTGTTCAAAGTTATTCATGAGGCTTATTAGGCTGATACTTATCTCAAGCTTTCATCTAATTATTGGAGCGTAGAATATTGATTTTAGGTCTGACTAACTATTTCATAGAGTGATACTCATATGTTAGAAGCCAATGATATTGATATACAGCTTGTATTCTACAAATTGGTGTTCACGAAAGTCTTTGGAGCGAGTCATATGCATGGTATTGCTTTATAAGATAACCAAATCAAACCAAGCACGTCGCTACGGTATGTGGTGCTCGCCTCCAAGGTGATTGTGATGTCTGTACATGTAGTATTGCGTTGGTTTAGCTGCAGGGGGTAAGGCAGCCAGTAGCCCACCTGTAGATACGCAGGCGAATTTTTTTCATAGTAAGCGGTTAGTTTTTTTTGATGTTAAGTTATATGAACATATACCTGAAATCATTTAGATAACTGGTAAAACGTGAGTTAAGATCGGGTGCGTGTGACTCTCAAGATATTAAGCATTACAAATAAACATTAATGTGACGTGATTACTGATTGTGATTATAAACGTAGATATTTCTTTGAAATAACATAAAGTGAGAAATACTGCACAGGATCTCCTCGCTTTTTATATGTTCTATCTTATATTTTGGTTTAATCATGAAAATACAAGAAATGTCCTATGTTCAGACATGAATAATACAAGCGCCATCCGCAAACCTGGTAATCAGGCGTCGACGTGTTCTTATTACCAACAGGAATTGACAAGCAGTTCCTCCCTATGCTTTATTATTCAATGTATTCTTTAGATGCAATTGATATTATTGCATAGGAATTACCATTGGATGATTTAAATATTAGCAATTTTGGTTTCGTTGCCAACGTACTTTTGTTAGTCGAGGTTTCTAGAAAGGAATAACGCTAAGCTTCTTAATTATATGCACTAGCATGTACTTTTTGAAACTTTGGTAATAGCCTTGGCAATATATAATCCATAGAAAAACACTTTCGGCATTTACTCATAGTTAGTCAGCTAAAAATAATTACTGACAGCTAAAAATAATTACTGACGGATGATAAGTTAGACTTTTGAATTTCATTGAACTATTTGAAGCTTGTGGATCATATTTGGTTAGTTTTATACGTTGCAATTTCCTTTTTTATTTAGAATTTGAAATATTGATCTAAAATGTATTGTAACAATTGTTCAGCTCTATTTGCTGAAGTTTCTCAAATCCGTCTATATGATTTTGCTGGCTCAAATGGACGTTCAATAATCTATGAACAAGACTATATTAAATGGGGATATTGTACAATTATATGATGTAGCTAAATCCGCTCCTATTCATTTGAGTGGGTTTTCGGTGTGTACCGAATTCCGAGTGATTATCGTCTCTTATAATGTTAATATCAAGAAAAGGAAGCTCCTCATTTGTTTCTATTTCGGGAGTGAATTTCAGTGAATTAAATCGACTATCAAGCTAGTTCAAAAAGCTATGTAAATGAAAATATTACGTTTCTATTTAACTGTAAATATGGAGTCTATTTCTGTGTTCACTTTGTGGTATAATGGTGTGGATGATTGAGCTGTTCAAATGAATGAATATCAGAATAGTGTCAAACAATAACAATAATACACTATTGATTTCTTATAAAAAATCATAAGAAACGCTGAATCAACGATCAAAATAGATGGAAAGTATGCGACGGTAAAACTTCATTCCAACTTCTGCTGACCGTTTTTGTAGTTATTATTTTATCAACACTGATTATTTATGTCATGATCCGGAAACATATCGCGAATGTGCTTCCAGCTGGTCATCTAAAAGTACAATTCTGCAGAGCAAGTTGCTATATCATGAACTACACATTAGCTTGATATATTATATCTCGGTTTCAAATGATCATTGTATCATTTGCATTCTTCAAATGATATGCAAGGCACTGAATATTGCTTCACAATTCTGTTCTCACAAAATAATTTTATTGGACATAACAATGAAAATCAGGATTTTATCAAATAAGAAGTATGAATGAATCTTCTACATGTTACAACGTGAATGACTCCACATTACACTGCTCTTCAATTCCAATATTAAAGGGTTCTCTCGAGGAAGCTGGATATTCAATGTTATTTTTTTCTTATTTAAAATAATTATATACAGTTCCTTTTTTCCTTCGAACATTCAGTAAGCACTACAGCTATTTGAGAATTACATTTACGATTACAAATAATTTGTGTTATCATGTATAATGAGTGAAGAATATAGTTTGGTTTGTAACATAATTTATCATAATAAGATGTTTCAAATTTGCAAAAGCAAATGACACCCTGTTGATTATTATGTTAGCAGGGAATGATGAAACTCCAATAAAATCTGCAACAACATGTTGCATGTTTCTAGTGGAAACAGGCAACGCATGATCTTTGACAGTTGAAAGCTGTTGGAATGAAGGTGGAACGCAATCTCCTCTGAAATCGCTCGTATATTATTTAGTATAACTAATGAAGTCAGATAAGTGATACCATACTATACCTGATTGATGTTAATTTCCAAAAAATGCAACGACATACATTTCCATATTTTTACTCCCTTCACTATACATGGTAATTAGTGTAAATGGGAAGTATTGTTATCGCCCAAAAAAAATTATGTGAAGTCACAGTTTATTTTATGCGTTTACTCTGTGACACATTTTAATAATTCGTGTGATAGCAGGTGTCTGTATAAAACGAGATTATATTTGTGGTGTCTGTCGAATCCCTTATAACGGATGTGCATTTGTGAAAGTGAAAAGTTATGAAACTGTTAGATAAGCCACAGCATTGAACTTTTCTACAAACCTTTTCAAGAGACTCACAGAGATGCCCTATCAGCGTGTAACTTACATTAAATTCTGAAAATAATATGAAATAATCCTGGATAAGTCAGTATACCAAATGAGTAGCTTATAATAGTTCTTCACATTTTGTTTTTCATCGTTATTTCAACTCATTAAACTTGATTGAAGCCACTCGTATATTCTTGATTTGCCTCAGACCTATGTTTCCGCGTATACCACATAATGTAGTGTGAATGAATTCGAGAGTCAACCTGAAAGCAGATATGTTACAGTGAAATTTTTTTCATGTAGCCTACATAATGTATTTTACCACTCTAGATTTTATATAGACATCTGCTGGTATAAGTGGAAAGATATTATCTTAAAGTCTTTCATCAGCGGTTCCTAAGTCATTTCCAATATACTTTCTGTTTCTACAATCATAAATTTGACCCGCAGGAGTCAAACCTATATTGCTTACAAAAGTGAGGGGAGTCACGTTTTGAACTACCTTATTGTTTTTCTTCGGTGGTACTCAGAAGTGCGAATAATGCAATCCTGCGGTTCCGGTATTTCATATATCATTTGTGCAATATGCGTTTTCGTTCGGTATACCGACATTCAACATCGCTCTGAAATCAACTTCAATGTATTTGATTTAAACTTGATACTACAAACATACAACTTTCCTCTGGGCAGTTTAATCTACAACATTATTCGTCATCCTCATCAATAAATAAGTTGAACTCATTATAATTATTGTTCAATTCCTTGTCATACTGAAAATTCTACATCAACTAAAATGCTGCAATAAATCGATTTGAAAGCATCTGGTCTACTTCGATATTGTCTGGTTAGATTAGAGAATGGAATAAATCGCGTTCTAAACATTTAATATACCGCATTCAGATTCGGGCGATACCCGATTTCCGCAGTTTGTATGCAATAAAACCTTTACTGCATAATTTTATGTCTACCATCATTGAATTTTTATTAGTCTGCATAGCTACCTCGAGCGCTTATTGCAATTCCGCTTACTAATACGATTAACAGTGCTGAAACTGAAAAACGGTCTTTTCGATTCCTAACTGCAAATGCTTCTGTGACGTAACATAACCTACATTAATTTTAGTATGCCATTGCGCCATTCATGACGTTAATCCTGCATTATTAACTACATATCTATATTGAAGCGAAAATAACCCGTATCAGGTCACGAAACGTCTTTCTTCTCACATTCCATTCACAACCATAATGTACATTATGCTTATCACAATACTTTTCCTTATTATTCTAGTTTGAAATTTCATTCTTCTTTTGTAACTTCATCAAATAAAATAGATTATATATAAATTCTCGGAAAATAGGTCACACTAACACATATGCTTATGATTTGCGTCTTTACGTACGTTTCGGTCTCACAATCATCATCAGAAGACGTATCAATATGTAATTTCTCAGAACTAATCAAACTATATGAAGCTCATACATCCACTTTCGAACCAGTTGTTGAAGGTTTATGAGGTAATAGAAAAAGGTTGTCCGACCTCATTAAAAATATTGCAATTTCAAAATTCTACCTAAAATATAAACATTGTAAAGACGCATAAGGAATTTGAAAGGGCTTTGATTAATTAAATTAGTATAAATCTGACTCAATGATTGAATGTCTACTTTACGATTTATTGGAGTCACGTTTCATGTGAATCATCTCCAGAAAAGATCTTTTATAATAATTGGTTTCCTTCCTTCAACATCTGGTTCGAAAGTGTGCACCTGCGCGTTATATTTTTCGGTTTCAGTCGTATACAAACATTGCTTGACATGACAAGACGTATATTATAAGAAAATTGCTGAGCAGTGAATTCTTGATACATATTCATATACTGAAAACATTAATGTGTTACAATTTCGATTATTCGTGTTTCTGTTCGTTTCGGAGACGTGGGCATTTTTAGTTGGAATTGGTGCGATGAGGACGCTTTACGCTGATACTTATTGTTTTTAAAAATACTGTTTCAGACATTGTGGTCTTCTGTTGATGATCGTGAGACCAAAACGTCACTAAAAACGAGAATAATAAGCAATTATGTCAGTGTCAAATATTTTCCGAGAATTTATATATAATTCATACCTGGGTCAATAATAATTATTAGTAATTATTTTGTGTTTCATAACAAAAAGTTGAGACAGACGCTCTCGTCCTCTAAGTAACTGAATATACGGGGATTTTCCTGGACAACAAATCATGCTTTTCAGAAATTCGTAAGGTTTAATACATTTCTTCCAAATAACTTTCGCGGCTTTTGTCAAATACAGTTTTATTCTGATATTTTCTATTCCTGTTGGTTTTTACGCGGAAAACGTTTGTTTCTAACTCGAACAGTACTCAAGATATTCACATTTTTAACTCACCTGGCATAATCATAACTGGATAATTCTTCAACTAGGAAAAACTAAGAAGGCTTTGATCGATTATAATTTTTATTATTCATGTCGATATAACCCAATTAGAAACTAACAAACAAACCTAATAATCAAGAAATCATAAGTCTTAAGAAAAATTTTCTTTTACGTCTATGGTCAGGATGTTTAAAATGTAAATATTTTGAAAATGGTTATAGTTATAAACAGTTAGCACATATACTTGTTTACTCAAAAACCAGCAAGGAAGGAGAATATTAGTGTACAATCTCTTGGATACAGAACGTCAACCAAAATTCGTTTCGAATACTCTTATTATGAAAATGTTGATTATAAAATACTAATTGATGTCCGCGAGCTACGATCATTGAATCACCTAATACCCTTAGGAAGAGTTGATGCGTCGGCTTTAATCCCCGATTTCATTTCCCAAGTTTCAAGACTTAATGCTACTCTCAAATGTGTAGAAACAGCTAAGGGTGTGTAACAATTAAAAATTATAGTACGTCTTTTCAGCGGGTTATGGCAGGACATTCTGCACTGTGATATTGATACATCGATATACGGAGCTGTCTCCCATGAGAATTTATGAAATCCGCTTTTCGCTGGCGTCTACGTTGCATAACACATCTAATTGTCGTATTTCACGTCGGTCGGCTTTATATTCAGATTTGGTGCTGAGTTTTCTGATGAGCACCGACCGTGGAAATGTCTATGAAAGAACAAGAGGTAGACTACGATGTTCTAGAGAGGTCCATGAAATCGTGTTACAATCACACGCGGATAGCTCTGTTTTGAATAGAATCTGAAGAGCTTCAGCGTATGTTTCAGAGATAAGCTCCTAACACGTGAGCGGTACTTCAGGAGAGGTCGAATCTGGTTATGTTCAGTTGCTGGACCCTGAACAAAATGCGTGTTATGCAAATGATGCGATAATGATAATACCTAAACAGCAATACCGAAATTGTTAGATACCTACTCTCCAAATTATTATCATCATCCTCATCATTACGAATCGAAACCTATTCTCTATATTCCTACGAAAAATGGATTCAAATTTTCTCCACAATATAACGAGATATAACAACGTATAAGAGAATATTAATCTATTCCCTGATAACATTCTAATCTGGAGCCCGAGAACGCTTGATTCTTTGTGTCATAAGTTCAACAACATTATCATCCTTAAACTTTTGCAACTCCATATGCAGGATCAACCGCACCATTTTCATATCAAGCTTCACATGAGTCTGTATACGAAAAATGGATTCAGTACAGCAATATAACGAAAGGAGATATAGCTCTATGGAAATATCCTCATAACCGTGGCAATTGTAGTATATTAGGCTGGTAGCTCGATAATAATTATTTTTCCGTTAAAGCCCGAATTCCGTGTGAACCAGTTTTGACTAGTGTTTTTGGTTTTAATTTGATATCGTTATAATTAAAAATTTGCTGTGTATCAAATTGAGAATATTCAATAACTCAAATTAGATCTGGTTGAAGTGGTTGAAGTAAGCACTCATCAAAATCATTGACGGCAAACTGCAGGTAATGTGAGAATGTAAGTAAATTGACGACATTCTTGACCTTGGTGACGTTATTCAGAAGAATTAGACACTAGACGCTCAACAATTGAATTGTCGACGTGACATTCTTGACATAGCCATTATTTCAATGAAATGAATAATAAACTATCAAAGAGTTCACACACTATAACACTATAAATAAGAAGTAATCATCATTATCCACTAAAACTTTCCGGGTATCAAGTAGCCGTTATATAAGTAAACTGAAATGAAAAAATACCCCTACGTGGGGGAACATATTACATACAGGGTGTTACACTAAGGTTACACATTTCCATCCTACCTAGTGAATAATTCATTGAAATCGTTTACAGCTGTGATGTCCGACAATTAGGAATACATACTTAGACTTTCGAATCCTAATCGTCCTAAGCTATATTGATTACTCAGGATTCATAAACCGTGTAATTCCGTGCGAGAAATTATTAAAACATTAATTGTTCTACTATTACATAGCAAAATGGTTAGTTGAAGCATTCAGCAACTTCCAAACCGCACCAATTGTCTGTGAAAAATTCTTCGAAACTAATTTCAAAATTGAAAGATAATAAACTTGAACCTGGAAATACTCTTGTTCCTTCTGATGTTCCACCATTCACAAGTACCCAAATCCTTGATTCGATTAACGTTCTGAAGGGAACGGCTTTCGATCATTAATATCCCCGAAACAAACTTCACAGTATGGAGTAAAATTGATTGAATTTCAACAAAAACTACTATAAACAAACAAACGGATGTTCAATGGACAATCCACTATCTCCTGTTTTTCCAATATTTCCCGGGGTGAACTTATAGCTCCTCAAAATCGAAATTGAACTGACTTACAAGACTTTGGTACAGATATGTTTTTGCTCACTATACTAGACGAGAGGTATACCAATAATGTTCGGAGAACATCATGTGAGCCTGCGGTTGAATGATGGTAGTGGAGATAGGTATTGGAATTTTTCTTGGAGGTTTGGAGGTTATTGGCATAGGCAAAATATCTAACTAGGCGAGAAACTTCACAACTTCGCTATTCGATACAAGAATGAAAACTGGTAGGAAGAAGTTCGACTGGTCACGAGCTTGACAATAAGGGGGTACTAGCTTGAGATTGTCTAGTCAGCCTATCTGAAATCCCTCGCTGTGGAACAACAGACAAGATTTCTGATGAGCATCGACCATTGAAACATCTATAGGAAATAGAGAGATCGTTGACCTTTCTACCATGTTCTAGAGAGGTCAATGAATACGTAAGTATGACATCGTCAATCAGTCGAATAGCTCTCTTCTGGATAAAATCCAAGAGCTGCAGTTTATATTTGGGAGCCGAACTTAAAGCATGTGAGCAGTACTCCAGGACATGTTGATCTGTATCTTATGCATAATGAGGAGCCGCTGGGATGTGAATTATTTCTTGGCATGGAATGGAAAAAAAATTGATATTTTCGCGACTAGATATACCACAATGTGAACACAGAAGATGGACTCCATATTTACAGTTGAATGTATTTGTGTCATGTATATTCAGAACCAGAAGAATACGGTTGACATTATGGTTCAATAAAATATTATAATCTCATTTATAAACAGAAAATGGATGTCAAGAATAAGACCAGAAACAAAACTACCGCGCCCGAATAAAATAAACTTTCTATTTTCCCCACTTTGATGCAATCTGCAAAATTTCAAATACGTACGACCACACTTACACACAGACATCATGCCAAAAATAGTCCAGATCAATTCAGAACAGCTCAAAACGTATTCATCCGCGATAATAAGGGAAATATGTTTGGGTCGATTACAATACTTCCCTACACTGCATACTACGTATACTGAGGAAAGTAAAAGGAGACAAGTAATCTATGTGCACCGTGCAATATACCACTCCGTGTAATAGGTTGTTTTCAGAGATATCGGACTGTAGAAACATTTTTCTTTACCTATTATTCTGGTGTCCGTTTTGTACATAAAATATTCTGTTTGCTCAATAAAATTGAGTATTAACTAATGTCAATTTCTAAAAACCTTTCAGATTCGAATTGAATCATATTCATCCTATAATCTGGTTTGGGAATACTGCGATAATAGATGCTGTGATGCCATATAAAATTCGTGCAGAAATATTTGCTCTTTCTAGTGGTTTTATACGGCAGTGTGCCATTTCAAGTTTCAAGCCTTGATCTAATCTCAGTCTGTGATTACATATATTCCTGAGTCCAACGTATTCGGTCCTGGTCTCTGAGCATAGCTTTTCAATGAAACAATGGTATGCTGCTTGTTTTGAAGCGATGAATCTAAACTGATTTTTTTCAAACATTGTTGTATACAATTTGTTGGTATCAGATGAATCGGAGGATGGCTTCCACATGAGGCTATTGCACTCATGCAAGTAGAGTTCAACGTAGTATCAATCCTCGTAGTATCATAACTAAATAAAAATCATATTCTTTCTCCTCAATTTTACCGCGAAACTTGGAAAATAATAATATATTCATATTCAGGTATACACTTGAACCTAACTTCGTTATAGAATAACAATGAATGACTTTTTCATACTGTTGTATAATAGCAATACAAAATTGAAATGTTCTATTCGTACATCATCTTGATCATTACTTCAAATCAAAAAAATATTCATTTAAGCTATATTTTGTTCCATGCTAAGTGAGAAGTTAACAGTTATGATTTAGGATGAAGTGAAAAGCCTCTTAAATCAAGATTTAAGACGCACGCCACTATTGTTATTCAAAAACATAATAATTATGTCGTTTGTAATCTACGCATAGTAATTAATTACGTGATGTTGGAATGTGTACTGCTTGGACACACTAAATAACGTTAAAAATAACCCACAGAAAGCTAGCGTTGGTTTTAAATTACTTTTATCTCTCGTGTTTAACAAAGTAGCCCTTTATATAGGAATTACTTATACCATTCCCAAAGTTAGCATGTATGGTATCATTCGACGATCTAACGCACTTGCACGTTTTATTATTATGGAAATGGTATAAATTCAGAATGATATGCACGAAACTCTGGGACGCTGTTAAACGTTTTTAATTAGTGTAAAGAACTTTATCGCGGGGTTAATAATTGTTGCCAAATTATGAAATTAGGTTGATGTAATCTTTTCGTAAACAAACCTAATATACATTGGCCAAGAAGTAATTTGGATTATATTCGTGAAGGAAGGTTTGAAATAATAACTAACAAACCAAAAGAGGTCAAGTAGAATAAATTATAGGATTCTGAATAGCAAAATGGAAGGATTACTCCAAAGTTTCAAGTTAAATGAAACTGATACTTTTGTGATCTTCAATTACCCAGTTCATAATAACAGAACTGATGTTAATTCAGGCGCTCATGTTGTGTTCGGAAAATAACCGATCAACCGTGTATTCGTACTATCAATAATGAATATATATATATATAGATATATATATATATTTGTATGTTTTCTTGGTATATTGGTTCGTATATATACTGATAATGAAATAAAAATTCTGTTTTGACGTTTCGACAATGTTTATTGCCTTTATCAAAATTGTTAATTGAATTAGTGTTTCCATGTAATTTAGAAAAGAATAGATGATTTCGATTAATGAAATGCGTCTGCAGCCGACTTGTGTTTTGAGATCCAATTAAAACTGCAGAAAACATTGGATCGGTTGTGTGTGAAAGAGTAATGTATGGCTAATTACAATTTGAAATAGATTGAATTTGATTAAATACAAGACTTTTTAAGATTGTACAATTATAAATATCTATGGATTATTGTATGAATTAGTTATTCTATGATAAGCATTTCAGATCTATCATAATCAACTATTCAAGTTTTAGATAATTCTAATAAAAATTTTATTAATTTGAAGTGCCACTTTCCATTTGTCTATTTAAAATTCAACCTGAAAAAGATGAAGAATTATTTAACTATGACACTATGGAGTAACAATTTTGAGGTTAAATTCCATAGAATTATCTTAAACTTGAATAGTTGATTATGATAGATCTGAAATGCTTATCATAGAATAACTAATTCATACAATAATTCATGTATATTTATAATTGTACAATCTTAAAATGTCTTGTATTTAATCAAATTCAATCTATTTCAAATTGTAATTAGCCATACATTACTCTTCCACACACAACCGATCCAATGTTTCCTGCAGTTTTAATTGGATCTTAAAACACAAGTCGGCTGCAGACGCATTTCATTAATCGAAATCATCTATTCTTTTCTAAATTACATGGAAACTCTAATTCAATTAACAATTTTGATAAAGGCAATAAACATTGTCGAAATGTCAAAATAGAATTTTTATTTCATTATCAGTATATATACGAACCAATATACCAAGAAAACATACAAATATTACAAATGGTTCAAGGATATCAACAAAAGAATATATACATATATATATATATATATATATATATATATATATATATATATATATATATATATATATATATATATATATATATATATATATATATATATATGATTTTACACATAAATGACGTTAGAGTTCTATCGCAATGGAAATATAACTATATGTTCTTAAGTTTATATTCGCGATTTATGCCCCAATTTGAAAACGGTAAGTCCGCACAATCGTTTCTTGAGATGGTGTGATCGGAGAAATATTAGTGGCAAGCTCAGTGGAAAAGTGCTTTTGGCATACGTTTAAGACCAGTGCTAAAGTTAAATCACTTTTAACACCAGTGTCTCAAATATATATTTAAACAAATTGCTATCATACACACGATGTGCAAAAACACGCTCATTCGTGACTTATGAAAGATCTTTTGTAATTCAATTGTTACGGAACCTATGATACATTTCATTTTCATTTAGATAGTATCAAAGCCATTTTTGTTCTTCTCTTTGGAGATAACAATGCAAAAATCGTAATATAACAGTTATCATGGTGAAGCGTCAATGTCAAGACATATTTGTCGAAATATCCATGATTATATCTAAATTTTGTGTTCAAAAATGAGCGAATGTGAAGAGTCCCTACCTTCAGACGTTGAAGAAGTTCATTAGTTGGATCCATTGTAGCAATCAGTGTTAAAATGAACTCATTTTAGCACTCAGTATCAAAATAAACCACTTCTTAGAATAACAATGAGCGTCAAAAAGATGACTTTTCGTAACTGAATTGGAGGAATCCCATTCTAGACTTATAGCATGCCTTGAGAATTATATACTTCCACGTTGTATAAAAACCATTTTATATACGATAAGTAGGTATACATATATATATATATATATATATATATATATATATATATATATATATATATATATATATATATATATAGATAGATATATATATATATATATATATATATATATATATATATATATATATATATATATATATACATCCCGCTATATTCTTGGCGTCCGTACATTGTCGATTTACTATTCTCTCGGCGTCCATGTCCAACTGAGCGTCCGTATGTGGACGCCGAGTGGTATCCCCATTGAAATTTTGCCAGAGGACTCGTATAGTGTTATAGAAGTGTTTGCCGAAAATCGACTAGGACGCCCAGATTATGGTGAAATGAATTATTTGTATGTTACGCTGTATATAATAGTTCAATCAGTTTGCAGTGAGAGGCGCAGCGCGCGCCGCCGTATGTCCGATGTATATACATGATTTATTTCATTAATCCCTCGGCGTCCTTCTTGCATATTTCAGCTTTCACTTCACGGATTCCTCGGCGTCCGTATTTGGCAACATTGTATGTGTAAACTCATCGTTTCGCGAGGAATGTAACTGTACAATAGCTGCTGCGACTGTCCCGATGTTTTATTCCAAATATCATACCAATTTGTTGGAATTACGGAGTGTTATACAATTTGTTCTTTGATTAACTTATGCAGATTTGTCTATTGAAGCTAAACTTCAATTTTCATTCGTTGCGTTTGGACGTGTGATATTATTCCAGAATAACAAATGTTATTTGTTGAGTAGAAGGTAGGTAATTACTCCACAATGAAGATTATTTTGTATAAAACAAAATAAAGTTATTCAAACTATTTTGTTAACGTTGTTGTAAATCAGGGTTGGAAATTCATCGAACTAATAGCGTAATAGCTTTTTATTTTCAATATTCTAGTTTGAATTCAGTTCATCAAATGACGAAACAATAGATCTTTCGAAAATTATCTTAGATGAATTATTAATGAGGATAGCCGATGTATATGAGAGCATGACTGCCGCTATACGTATTTGAACAAATTCAAATTGTTTTCAAATTACTTTTATTTTTTGTATTAGTTTTAAGGTCTTGACATCCCAATGTCACTTTAGCACAAGACATTTTTTCATAAGACACATACACACACATACACACACGCACACATACACACCTACTTCCACAATATTCTCGAAGCCACTTTATAAAATTATCCTGATCATGTTGTTTCTAATAACTCAAAACCGCTGTGTCTTTCAAGTGGGTGGTGAGCCCATGAAGCTTCATTAATGTATCCTATAACTACTGTGGTAGTAGTTTACCCAATTTACAAGGTGTTCAGTCATTGCATAATAATAATTATAATAATAATAATATTAATCTTCATTTTGAGATATAATTACAATTTATTGCATGTAGAGCAGCCATTGAAGAAAATGGAGTTGATCTCAAAAACACCTACATATTATGAAATTCTCCCATTGTATAGGGTTCCAAGTTTATTGACATATTATAGATTTCTTGTTTACATGCAGTAAGATTATTGATAACTTTGATGTGTTCTGGCAACTTGCTGAAACATTTGATAGAAGAGTACAGTGTCCCCCTTTCAGTTACACTCAGTCTATTTACAGATTTACATGTCTAGTTGGGTATAGGCCTATTTCTGAACAGAAATAACAGATATTCTTGAATGTATAAAGCTGGTACTCTCTGTATCCTATTTTTCTTCAAATAGCCCCTACATCACTCTTTGCACTTCAACTTTAACATTATTCTCAATGCTCGATAATGAATTAAGACCACATTTTCAATATGTCAACTACTGCCAAAATATATCAAATCATATCTTATTCTTGTTTCAAAACTTGCATAATGCACTATTTTCAGTGTTTGAAAGCTTGCAGTTTGACAGAGTTGCTCAACATGGATAGCTCAGCATAAAAAATTATCTATATAGACCCCCAAGAACTTGGAGTGCTTACTAACTATGTTCTTTTTACCTAAACTAACATCAAAAGGCAAGTCAGTGCGGGCATAGATTGTTTTGAACAGTACGAGATTTGTTTTATTTTCATTAAGAACCAGTTTATTTTGTATGAACCAAGATTTGGCTCTTTCAGAGTCTAAATCTGCTTTGGCAATCATACTGATCATATCAGGAGCCTTCACCAGCATATTTCTGTCGTCAGCATAATTAATCAACTTACAAGCCTCAACAAGCTTCATGAAATTATTCAAATCATTCACGTAAACTCTAAAAAGCAATGGTCTCGTTATGCTACCTTGTGGAATACTGATGTTTGATAATTTTTCGGAGGATTTTCCCTCAACTTCATCTTTCGTGATCTTCACCGTCTGTTTCCTATCCTCTAAGTATGATCTAAACCATCTTAGAGCTGGTCCCCTTATTCCGCAATATTCCAGCTTATTTAACAATATCTCATGATTCAAGCAATCGCATGCCTTAGAAAAATCTAAGAATGAGTCTAATGCTAATGTATTGGTTTATAGTTATCTGTAATTTCTGGATCACCATTATTTTTGAATACAGGAATTATACATGCCGTTTTCAACTGAAATATACCAATTTTGAAGGAGTTATTTATGATGTAGACTGAAGGTTCTGCAATTAAACATCAACAATTTTTATCAATTTGTTCGGGATCTCATCTACACCACTGCTCATTCTATTTTCCAGATTTTTAACTATATTCAGGAAATCACTTCCACTAACTAAATTAACAAACCTAGATTTCATATATTTGGTTGTATTGCTTATATGTGGCTGATTTTGACGAATTATTAACTCATCAATATAATTAGTCATATAGCTGTCAGCAATGTAATGAACAATTCCCCGTACTTTCATGGAATCATGTACATTTCCCACGGCTCATTTATTTTGTCACTAGCTATGTCATTCATATGAGACCAATCTTGATTTTTCATTATGCTCTCTAATTTTTCCACATTATATACATTGAAACATATGCTATAAGTATGGGAGCATGTGGTTCTCTGAGTCAAAAATTTTAA
>OY294067.1:143486045-143503545 GCA_958510875.1 Endomychus coccineus | reverse complement strand
ACACCAAGAGTGGGTTTAGCGAAGAAGCTTCTCCATTGAACAGGGTCATCCGACCATTTACCTTCAAGAACTTCTAAATTTCCCATTTCAAAAAAAACCGAGGTTAATTTGTTTTCCAATTGTTTTCTAGAGCTTTTCGTTATGGAAACTTTTATTTCCTCATAACTAAAGGTAATATTATATGTATCATTTTTTGATTTGCTGTTGTTGCTCAGTGGAATCTTATAGTGGAGCTGAAAGAAAGCTTTGATCCTTCTATACTGATTGCATATTTCTAATTTTAGTCTGGGTGGCATATTCGTAAATTTTTCTGCAATTCTCTCATCTGGCAACCAATTTCTCCCATCAAAAAGGTCCCCTATTGTTTTAAAGCCTTTTTGAACCCAACTATCATTAAAGAGTGGAGGTATAGTTTTTTTAATTGATGTTGTTTGAGCTATTGGGATTTGTTTATTGTCCTGTAGAGTTTTTGGAAAATCTGAAAGTTTTAAATCTGCATTTTGGGCCGTATTAATTAATGACTCTCTCATCAATTTTTGTTGGTTGATTTGTTTGATATATGTAATTGCTTTTTTCTTCTATATTTTATAGCCCAAATGTAATTTGGATAAGTATCGGGAAATGATCTGTAATTTTCCCTTCTATAATGATTGGAATTGACATATATTTTATATAATCGCTTGGTCTTAGAAATAAGTGATCAATACATGAAGTTGCACCGTGTTCTTTTCTTGTTGGAGATGAGATCAACTGTTGGAATTCAAATTCTGCCATAACATTTAGATATTTATTTACAATCCTTTGTTTCTAATTGTGCCCTTTCAAATTTTCAGCTCAGATATCAATATTCAAATCCCCTACTATTAAGTTGACATCATTTTTTAAATTTTGTGTTCGTAAGTATTTTGGTAGCTGACGTGTAAATTCTTCAATGTCTATGGGACAACAATTGTATATTGCATATATATTAAAGAATTTATTTTGTAACTAAAATTTTAGGTTTGTAACTGTGGGTACTGCTATTTTTTGTATGGAGAAATTCAGTTTCAATACAACTTCGCCTACATATTATATGATAGTGCCATCATTTTGATTATATAAGGCGTTATTATAGATGATATTATATCCTTCTATATTATACATACTTGTATTTTTTAGAATTCTACTTTCTGTCAAAACGATTATATCAAATTTTGTTCCAAATTCACTTGATAGTATTCCTAGTTTCTCAAAATTTTTTGATAAACTTCTAATAACGTACAAGTTTAAAATTGCTATTATTTATTTTTATTTTCAACACCTCATTTGTTTCATAAGTATTTGAAAGTACATCCTTTTTGATAGTAACTACTTGAAAATCATTTATAAAAGGATCCATTTTTGTTTTAATAAATGAGTAGTGATACTAATTCTAGTTTCATATTAATTAGCATATTATATCTAATTATCTTAATTACTATTCAATTCAGAGATATAAATTAATCATACGTTATTATTCTATCTTTTTGCTTATTATGATTGCTATTCAATTCATTTTTCTGATCATCATATACACATGTAATAGACTGTCCGAACACTTTATCTTCAACTGTTTTTAATGACGAATGTGGGGCGCTATTTGGACTGACTACATAATCACTTCCATCCTTTTCCAATTCTTCTATAGTATGTCGTTCACCATTTACATATAAACAATTGTTTTTAATATATGCGTTCACTTGACTTCTTTCTGCTGATAATAGGAGAAATCTCAATATTTTATAGTCTTCTCTTTCTTGTTTGGTTAGTTCGCTTGCTATTTTTATCTTACTCTCTTTCAGTTTATGAGCATTTTTTAATATTTCTGCTTTCTTCAAAAATGAGACCAATTCTAGTTTAATTACTTTTCTTGTTGGATCTGTTCCGTATCCATAGATATTATTAATATCTTTTATTTCTATATCTACACCTATTTGTTCACGTAATTTATTTATGGCAATCAAATTTTCATTCTTTATATTTTCTGTTCCAAAAATGACAATATTATTTTTGATTTTAAGTCGTTCTTGTATTAATAATTTTCCTTCTTATACAATATTTTCTTTTTCAAGTAGTTGTATTTTCTTTGATGACTCTTCAATTCTTCATAATAAAATTGTTTCTGAACTATGTATTTGTTGTTGAATTTTCTTTAGTTCACTAAATATGTCTTCATTTGAGATTATTTTTACAGAGTTAATCATATCATATGAATGAATATTAATATCAGTGCATCTTTATTTTCTGTTTTTTCTTATGGTATCTTAGCGAAGTTTACTAACCTTGCCATCCGTTCTGATTGTTTGAAATTCTTTTATGTGTCACTTACCATTTACACTGTTATAATTTCTTATTGTTCACTCATTAATCAATGTGACTTTTCAGTTAGTTCTTTCACTATTTTGTTGAGTGTGTATCATTCAACATACTTGTTTAGTCTCGATATAATCTAGTAATGATTTCTGTAGTTATAAGATAGTTTTTCAGGATCGATTTAAACACGTACACACTCTTGGATGTTATATATTATATTGTAACATACATTGTTTGTATTATAATTATCCATGAATGTAACGAGGCCGAGAGTGAAATAAAGGGTTTTAGTTCTACGGCGCTAAGAACCTAACATCACCTGTTGATCCTGCCAAGGCCCTAAGTTAGGTGGGGAGATGTGTCCTTAACAAAAATGGTCAAACAGTAGTGAATGCGATAGAATTCGACAAAATGGAGAAATCAAGTTCTAAGCACGCAGAAATTACCGATTGTGGCGTAGCAGGATGCAATTCGGGTACTAACTGATATTAGAGTGATTATATATTGTTACAATAGCAATATGGCTAATGGTGGTGATAAAAATGCCAAAAGCCTATCGAAGAGGCTCAAAAAGGGACTTTTTCAGAAGAATAATGTTGAGAGTACAGCCGGGAGATGTGTAATGCGAGGCTCATAGGCAACAACTCGTAAGAAGACAGAAGGGTTCCTTCAATATTCAACAGTTCGATAATAAAATGTCATTTAGGAGCTGGTATGTGATTTTTGCTATTTAACGCAAACTTCCAAGTAACCGCCACCTGGATAAATGTTTTGGTATAGCGCCGAAAACAAAATCTTTATATTTTATTATGTAAATATATGAATATTTTTGTATCAATTTTCATGTTTATAATCGTATTATCTAGTCCAGAAATGATGAGACGACTGGGAATTTCATTGATATTTATAGTTTGCTGATTTTTATATATTGAAGTAATTAACGAGCATCAAAACGTCCTGTAACTTTGATCACAATTACTGAAATTTTTGACACTAGTATGATCATCATGCAATGGTGACGTGATCTAATGTATATGACTTTTATACGTATTAGTTCTGATGTCCATAGTTCGAGAAAATACCTATACCAAGTTATCAAATTATGAAGCGAGTATTTCAGCCGAGGCAAATCGTGTTTTGGAAAATTTTGTAAGCAAGGTACTACCAAATGAGTTAGACGGCTCAGTTGACAAATTACAATCCTTTTTGGATGCTCTGAACTAGCTCCAAACCAATTCCGAGAGTTAAGAGCAAAATGCAGTCGTAGATATTAAAACCAGACTTTCAGGAAAGGCCCGAGATTTAATTTCGGAAAATATCATTGCAAAGCTGAGAAGTGGCATTCAATTGGAAATCTCACAAAAGGTATCAGCTAAACTACTTCCTTCAAGGCAGAAGAACGAAGATGCTTCTAAGAGCGCTACAGAAATAGAAGTTCTTTCACAAAACTTGAAGAGAACTTATATTAAGGAGGAAGTTCCTGTGTAGGTGGCAGAATCTTACGCTACAAATGTGACAGTAAAATCGTTAAGAACAAACAGCAGCTCTGATAGAGTCAACCTCATAATGGAGCTGGCACGTTGAGTAGTTGCCAAGAAGCAGTAACAAATCACAACAACGTTAGTGCTGACGTCAACAGCACCACATTTTTAGTTGCCAGGGATAATAACAAAAGAAGCGGGAATGTATAGTATTTTAGAGGAAAAGGTAATTATTCCAACAAATACCGCTCCACTTCAAATTTCAGGAAGAATAAAAGCTACATTCGAATAGTAGCAGAGGATGTTATAATCAAAACTATGAAGACCTACAAGGAAATCAGACTCAAAGAGGTCGAAACACCCGATATGTCAGATACTTTAATGAAGATGATTCGGAAAGACAGGTAGACCTCCAGCTAGGTCCCGCAGGGAGGTCGTCGTGAAACATTTCCAATTGGAACTGTCACTTCAGAATTTTGTGGTTATTAGCAGCGAAATAACTGAAAAGGAAACAATGGTACTTTAAGTAGATACAGGTACAGATAAATCGATTTTTGAAAGGAATAAAATATGTTCGGAACAACTTATAAATAGGGAAAATGTCATCAATAATAAAGGCGTTACAGAAGGATTGACGTTTGAATAGTTGACAGTTGGAACTCAGCTTTATGTTCGTTATGCTCTGAACCATACATTTCACATTGTCAATAAAGATTTCCCTATTCCTTCGGATGGAATCTTGCGCAGAGACTTCATTACTAAATATCAGTGTCAACTGGATTACAATAATTGGACAAAGACCTTGAAATTTGGTGTTGAATATGTTGAATTACCAATTCATGACAGCGTAGAGGGAGATTTCATAATAATTCGACCGAAGTGCGAAGTAATAAGAAGAGTCAGTACCTTTGAAAAAACAAAAAATAGTCTAGTAGTTCTGAATAAAGAAGAAGCGCCCAGAGTATCCATAGCTTCATCAATTGCATCAAACTCCAGTCCATCAATATGGATATGAAACACAACCAACTAAAGTAGGCGATAGGAAAACTAATCTCATGACAGAATTCAATTCAAACATTCCAGAAATTGCTGAAGAAGAAATGATTCTCTTTGTAGAGAATATTCTGGTATATTTGTTTGAATTCTGACATTGAAATTGACCGCGAAACACATCCAAATCCGACATTCTATAAAAACTATAGGCTTCCATATGCACAGAAAACGGAGATGAAGGATCAAGTAAAAAAAAAGCTCGAAGATGGTTTTATTGAAACGTTCTTGGCAGAATATAATAGCTATGTCTTACTTGTGCCCAAAAAATCAAAAAATGGTTGGAAAACATGAAGACCTTGTACAGACTTCAGAGTCTTGAGTCAAATTAAACTCGTAGCTGACAAATTTCTTTTGCCAAGAATAGATGACATTCTCGATCAAGTGGGAAGAGCAAAATGGTTTTTCACTCTAGATTCAAAAGCGAGCTTTCATCACAAACCGCTAGAAGAAAATTCGCGAGATATAAAAAGTTTCAGCACAGATAATGGAGCATGCAGACTTACAAGATTGCCATTTGGTTTAAAAGTAAGTCCTAACAGCTTTCAGAGAATGATGAGTATTGCGTTACCGGTAATTACAACCGAAAAAGAATTTTAATGTATGAATGATAATTTAGCCATATAATGTTCAAAAATCATCACTTGCAATATCTCAGAGATGTTTTCGAAACGTGCAGGAAATTTAATTTGAAATTGAATCCTGCAAAATGTAAATTTTTTCAACGGCAAGTTACATATCTAGCTTAAAATAACAAATAAAGGAATTAAATCAAATGATCCAAAGTGTGAAATCATAAACAAATACTTGATACCGACAAATGCTGATACAGTAAAACGATTCATTGCATTTTGTAATCATTACAGAAGGTTTATTCCACACTTGCAGATATAACTGGGACGTTCAATAAATAACAAGAAAGAGTATTGAATCACTCAGCGAGGCTCTCGGAGAGGGAATAATTGAAATAAAAAATGTCAAAAGCCTTGAGAGGGCAGTGAACCAAGAACGAGAGTTGCTGCTACAAACAATAAGGTATCAGAAATTACAAACAGTCTGGTGGAACCCTCAGAAGAGGAGAGCGCAGGCTATTTGATAAAGTCAGAAGCAACTAATACTGCGCTGAATATGAAGCTACACTCACGCAGTACAAAAAGTGATATGAAGAACAAAACGGCAATCTTGGAAGAGGTTCTGTGAAGAAGTAATGGAACCCACAAAAGGAGGTGCTGTAAGTCAAGTTAGTTTCCTGAAAAAGAACGATGATTCCAACACAACAACTTCTGAGGAAAAAGTACAGATATGATCATAGAGGAACACTTTCCGGCCACAACTATTATGAATGAGCTGTGAACAGTCCACAAGGCAGAAGGTCAAATTCCTTGGACTATGGGCTAGTTGCGAAGATAACAAGGCCAAATGGAATTAGGTGGGCTATGAATGAATTCCAACCATACGAATCTTCGGAAAAGGATTGGGTATATCCCAACCGGCTACAAAAGGGGCAGGAAATTCTGATTCTATTCCTAGGTGGAATATTTAATGATTGTGAGATATTCGACAATATTCGACTGCGTGGCAAGATGGGCTGGCCATTCATGAATCCAAAGTGAGTAGTAGACTATATGAAACGACGCCAAAGTTGTACCGACCAATCAGTCTACTGTCCTTCCTGCTCAAAATACTGGAATGACTGATACATAGATTCATAAGACAAGAGGTTTTATCAGCAAACCCCTCAACGAACGCCAATACGTGTATATGCCAGGTAAATCAACAGATTTGGCACTGGATGATCATAAAAGGCTACTAACAGAATCCCTGGAAGATGAAGAGATAACCACCGTAACGCTTTCCACGTTACTGGTATAAAGAACGCTGTAATGATTAGGATAGCGATTTCTGTTCGGTTTGTAGAATCATTTATCTCGTTATAATTAACACAGTCATCTACCCGTTCAATAGGGAATCGATAATTGAAAAATTCGTATTCTTCGTAGGGTCTCGTTGCACGACGGGCGATTCGCGAGAAAATGGTGGTAGCGGAAACGGAAATTTAAGGAAGCGATTACGTTGTTAATGTTTGGAGAGGTAAGTTGAGATTCAACTATTTCTTTTGTCTTATAGTCATTATTAATCTGCCATTGAAATATTATTGATATCAGGGACTATTTAATTCGATTCGATATCTTAAATAGACTTCAGGATATGTACAGTTCCTGAACGTCGATATATTTCGGTATAAAATAATTCTCAACAAACCTTTCATCATTCATGGCGAATCACGTTATCTAGCATAATTCTGAGATAATCTTTTGCATCATTGGGTATTTTCCTCAATCTTCATACAGGAATATTTCAACGAGTCGTAGGCAGACTGCTAATATAGTATTTTTACTCTTCGTGTTTAGCCTGGTAATATAGCACGTGTCGCGTGGTGCGTGAATTTGGGATTCACCATTTTTTTGACCTGGTACATTAGTACACAGGGTTATGTCTTATCAGACTGATAGGTTTGGTTGAATATTGATCTGGGTGGACATAGAAGCAGGGATCTCAATTACTGCTCTTTGAGATCTTGAGTGATACCACTGTCATGCTTGTTCAAGTTATTGTGTGAATTGCAAACCTCAATTTCTTTGTAAGAATCAAATCAAGTAAGTCAGTACCTTTATGCTAACTGACAATTTCTAACTTAGTAATTAATTCTTTTCAGTAACTACCTCTATTTTTACAAATTTGAAATATCAATTATAGTAACATAATAAGCAAATTAATTCTTTTCAGATTTCCTTCAGATTGATTGATTGTAATAATGTTCTCTTCAAGATTTCAATATTGTTTATATAGTGTTCATACAGTTAGGGAGAAAACGTATTCAGTTGTGGAATCGTATGGTTGTTACGGCTGATTAAGTTACCAGTCCCTCGAACTTGTGCCAAGATACTGTTCGTTTTTGTATCTACAGGATCTGAACGATTGAGGTGCCTCTGTACTTTATGCCCCTGACGATTTAGGGAATTTCTTGGCAGAGACTACTTCCAGCTCCTTCAAGTTCCAAGAACATTTTCCAGTTTGAATGACCATATTTTCATTTCACTGATTTTTGTTATCCAACTAAATTTGTGTTTCACTAACTTTTTTTGTTGTGATCGAACTCAAAGGTTCACGTCTAATTTTGTATTCGCTCAACTTATGTATTTGATGTAATCGAACTCAAAGTTCATAACTAAATTTATATTTCTTTCATTCCTTTGTTGTTGAGATTGAAACCGAAGGTTTCTGATTTCATATTTTCATATAATTGAATTACTTCATAATATTAATTTACATTATATCTAATATTCATTTTGTTCGATACAAGAATTGTACTTCTTTTTAATTGTATCCAAATTCCTACTCGGAATAACACCAAATTGTTAAGTTAGACTTTGTCTTATTTTACTGAATATCCTTCAACTTTTATCCACCTCGTAGTGCCTGGATTCTTGACTGTGGATTCTTCTTAGTTTTGTTTATGCTAAAGCAGTTGGCGCTCAGGCAATCCATGAAGTCTAGAATCACGGGACACGTTTCACTACGAGCCCTGAGCATGAATGATCTTATCGAGCTAGTTGGGACAACTTATCACTACTGATCCTAGCCGACAGAGTGATCCGTTTCACCAGGGTGAAGTTTGTTGACAAACGAGTGTCACAAGAATAGATGGTGCTATGGTCTCTGAGGAACACGCGCTGAAGGTACTAATGAACATCGGAGGGGCATCTGATAACACGTCTGTTGAGTCTATCTGCTCAGCCGCTGGGAAGCATGAAGTCGGTCCAACATTGATCCGGTAAATTGAAGCCATGCTATCTATGCGTGTGATTAAGGCGTTACATAAGGGATGCATTGTCTAAACCACCGCTACAGGAGGCTGTCTACAGGGAGGTGTCCTATCTCTGCTTCTGTGGTGCCTTGTACTCGATGGACTCACGGAGGAACTAGAAGAGGCTGGTTTTCATGCACAAGCTTATGCCGATGACTTGACTGGCATTATCTTCGGTGAAACTTGAGGACGCTGTGCGAACTGCAAGACACGCAACTCAGCATGGACGGCTGGTGCCGCACGGATGAGCTGAAGGTGAATCCTGACGAAACGGAAGTTGTTTTGTTTACAAGGAAACGGAAGCTGGGCACACTACCAAAGATTTGTTTTTTTAGGCAAGGTCTCGCATTCCAAACGGTTGATTAGGTTTCAGGGAGTAATCCTAGACTCTAAATTTACCTGGCGCGAACACCTCAAATATCGAGAGAGGAGGGCTTCTGCGTCATTTTGGGCGTGCAGAAGAGCTTCAAGCAGCACATGGGGATTACAGCCAAAGATTCTTCATTGGATCTATACTTCTGTGATTAGGAATATGGCTACTCACGCGGCGGTATGTGACGGTCAGGGACAAGGAGTAGTATTTCCCAGCGCCCCCTTGACCGTCTGCAGCGGCTTGCATGCAAAGGCATACTGAGCGGCATGAGGTCGGCTTCAACGAGAGCCCTTGAAGCTCTCGCTGGATTATCACATCTACGCCTATACATCAAAACTGAGGACATGAGAAGGGCTTAAAATAACAACTGAAGGAATCTTATCAGATGATTCAAAATATGAAATCATACACAAATACCCGATATAGACAAACGCTGATGCAGTAAAACGATTCATCACATTTTCTAATTATTACAAAAGGTTTGTTCCACACTCTTCAGATATAACTAGGACGTTGAACAAATTAACAAGAAAGAGTGTTGAATCACTGACCGAGGCTCACGAAAGGGAAATGATTGAATTAAAGGATGTCAAAAGTCTTGGAAGGGCAGTAAATTAAGTAAGCAAAGTAATAATTGCAGCATACGAGGAATGCTGCCCCAAACAATAAGGTATAAGAAACGAACATTCTGGTGAAATGAGCACTTGGATACCCCCAGAAGAGAAGAGCGCAGGCGATTCAATGAGGTCTAAACAAACTAAGACTGGGCTAATTATGAAACAACATTTACGCAGTACAACAGAGGGATCTGGAAAGCAAAAGGGCAATCATGGGAGAAATTTCTGAGAAGCACAAAATGCTAACTGAGGAGGTACTGTAAATCAAGAAGGTTTCCTGAAAAAGGACGAAGATACCTACACAACATCTTCTGAGGATAGAATACAGATATGATCATAGAGGCACACTTTTCTGAATGACCACATAGTTAAAAGAAGTAAAAGGTCAAATTCCTTGGACTGGTGACTAGCTGCGAAGATAACAAGGCCAAATAGAATAAGGTGGGCTTTAAATGAATTCGAATCATACGAATCTCCGGAAAAGGATTGGGTATATTTCATCCTGCTCCAGAAGAGGAGATTCTGATTACATTCCTATGTGGAATATTTGATTCTTGTGGGCTATTCAACAATATTCGACTGAGTGTCAAGAAGGGCGAGCCATCCAAATATCCAAGGTAAGTAGTAGACTATATGACTCGACGCTCAAGTTGTTCCGACCAATCAGTCTACTGACATTCCTGCTCAAAACACGGGAAAGACTGATACTCAGATCCAAGAGACATGAAGTTTTATCAACAAACCCCTCAATGAACGCCAATACGTGTATCAGCCAGGTGAATTAACAGATTAGGCACTGGATGATCATGATAGGATATTAATGAAATCCCTGGAAGATGGAGAGATAGCCACGGCGAAGTTGGTTGACATACGAGAGTCACAAGAATAGATGGTGCTATGGCTCGTGAGGAGCACGCCCTGGGGATATTTATGGACATCGATGAGGCATTTGATAAAACTTCCGTTGAGTCTATCTGCTCAGTTACTGGGGAGCATGGAGTCAGTCCAACATTGGTCCGGTGGATTGAAGCCATGCTATCTACGCGTGCAATAAAAGCGCAACATAATTAACGTTTTGTACAAACCACCGCTACAAAAGGCTCTTCACAGGAAGGTGTCCTATCTCCTCTTCAGTGATGACTTGTATTCGATGGACCCTCGGAGGAACTGAAAGAGGCTGTGTAATATGTACAAGTCTATGCCGATGAATTGGCTGGCGTCATTATCAGGCGGCCCTTGGGGACGCTTTGCGAGTTGCAAAATACGCTGCTCAGCATAGTGTACGGCTAGTGCCGCACGGAGGGGCTTGGGGTAAATCCTGAAAAAACGAAAGTTGTTCTGTTTACAAGGAAACGCAAGCTGGGCACACTATCGAAGATTAGTATCTCTGGCAAGTTTCTTTCTTTCAAAGGGTCGGTGAAGTTTCAGGGAGTAATTCTAGACTCTGGATTGATCTGATGCGAACAACTCGAATATCAAGTGAGGAGGTCCTCTGCGTCATTTTGGGCGTGCAGAAGAGCTTTCAGCAGCACATCGGGATTACAGTCGAATATTCTTCATTGGATATATACTGCTGTGATTTATCAGGAACAAGGAATGGCATTTCCAAGCACCCACTTGACCGTCTGCAGCGGCTTGCATGCGTTGACATACTGAGCGGCATGAGGTCGGCTCCGACGAGAGCCCTTGAGGTTCTTGTTGGATCACCATCTCTACACTTATACATTGAAACTGATGCCACGATCATCGATTTTCAGTGCGGCAATCTCTAAATGCCTCAGACTAGGAATGAAGCAAGATAGTATGATCCCTGCTATGTGTCTCACTTCTCCCAAAATCCTCATCACGGGTAAAGGAGATTGGAACAACGGAACTCTCACCCTACTGCCAACGGACGGGCCCGTATGGCTCACAGATGGGTCCAAGGTAAGTCGAGCTTCTGTGACAAGAGTGTACCTGAAAAGGCCAAGGATCATTATCCAAGTGACTCTAGGCTCTCCAGGCGCACGATGTTCAGACGAAGATTTACGTAATACTGACTCGTGCCATGGAAAACCTGCAAAGAAACTAAGTGAACAGGCGCATATATATTTGCACAGCCGGTCGGTTTTGGGAGCTCTCGAATCTCCCTGACTCACATCAAGGATTTTCAAAGAATCCAGGGATACACTGGCTGAACTACCTAGGGGATATAACGTTCAACTCATCTGTGTCCCTGGACACAACGGAGTTGTAGGAAACGGAATGGCTGACTCTCTGGTTAGGCGAAGGTGTCTAGCGGCTCTTCCGGGCCGGAGCCAACCATCGTTTTATCAAACTGCGTAGTTAGTATCGTCCTTCGGGGCCAACTGGTTATAAAAGAGGTATTGACTATGGCGAGAATCACCACGCATGAGGCAGGCCAAACTTTCCATCAAAGAACCTGCGCCAAGGCTCTCAAAGAAACTCCTTTCTCTGAAAAGGAGGGACATCAAAGAGATGACTAGAATCCTAACCGGTCACTGTCGTCTTAGCAAACATCTTCACGCTATGGGCATCACAGATGACCCAATATTTGGGAAATGCAGAGGGTCGGAAGAAACTGCCTCACATCCTTTTGAAATACTCAGCATCAGCATCCGTCAGGCACCAACAATTATGAGAATCAAAACTACTCCCGGAAGATATCATGCAAGTCAGCACTTCCAATATTCTGGGTTCCTGGCGGGCCACAAGACTGCTAGAATAGAATAGGCTTCTGATCACGTAGCGCACAATGGGCTCACCTATGTGGCCTGAGTGCATAAGGGGGCTAAGGCCCCTCAAATGATGATGATGATGATGATGAAAGAGAGTGGTTTCAACAATGCATCAAGAAAATCAATTATCAAGGCTCTAGATAGAAAGGGGATCCTATCCCTCCTCTGCCACTGGATGAACGCCAGTCTGGAAAAAGGGCAATCATATAATCAATCGACGGAACCACAGTCAAAGCTAGAGCTGGTAAGGGGTGCCCGCAAAAAGGAGTGTTATCACCTCTTCTGTATGCTATCCTGGTGGATGAACTATCGATAAGGCTAACATCCAGAGACATTCACTGCTTAACGTATGCTGACGGCCTTGCGAGTATTGCAATAGGTCAATTCGCAGGAGCAGTATCGGATATCACACAAACGGCCTAAACATGATAAACAAGTGGTGCCGAGAGGAGGAACTTACAGAGAATTCGCTTGAAACCACTATAGTTGTCTTTACTAGAAAGACAGTACTAAGAGCACTAGAGTCAGCAGCTCTGAATAGGGTAGAAATTTCATTTGCGCAAGAGGTAAACTTGTTGGAAGTTATTTTTGATCACAAACTAATATGGAATCATCACCTACAGAAAACTAGAGAACGATAGAACTCAACCTATGCAGAAAAATGTGTGGGAAAACTGCGGGCTACAACCAAAAATTATCACATGGCTCCACATCAGGGTCATAAAACCCATGATGGCATATGCCTCGGTGATATGGTCGCCAAGTACTCAGCAGGATGGGTGATCCGTAGACAATTTCGATTACTGGAGTTTCTGTTAGTTTTGACGACGTGGGCATTCTCAATTGAAATTGATGCGATGAGGACGCTTTGCGATGATCCAATTAGGTTTAGGAAATTCCGTTTTAGACAGTGAAATGTCTTCTGAGGATGGTCGTGAGACCGAAACGTATACATAGACGGAAATAATAAGCATGAGTGTTGGTGAGACCTATTTCCTGAGAATTTATATATACTTCATATTTGAGTCAAGAATCATTATTAACATGAATTATTTAAACTTACAGTCCTTGTTTTATGAGTATTTACACAACAACACAAGTTTTCGTACATCTACTCCATTATATGCGTCAATGAAAACGATTCATAATTAACAAGTATAACAGAATTGACACAAGCTGACATCTGTGCAACAAGTAGAACATGTGCTTACATCTTGAAACTGCTGAGATATTCAGCGCATGGATTTTTGAAAACTGTTCCGGGGCACTGTCGCTGAGACGGAAAGGGGGATGCCCACTTCATGTTATAGATTCAATTGGTTTTGATTTATCTTCAACAACTGAGTCAAATAATGCAATAGTGAAATATGAATTCAACGGAAATGTACCGGAAACGCCGGAAGTCCGAAGGTGCTGTGACGTCACTTTTCCATTTGAGACAGAAAATACTCAATAGGGATGAACTTGAATCTGAATGTAATTTAAGTTATTTGATATCAAGTGCAAAATTGGAAATTAGGCAGTTACAAATATAGTTTCGTACCTCTATTCAAAAATACATTTAGAAAGTCGGTTCCACACACCTATTCGTGCTCCAAGAAAAGTTAACCGCCGGAACAGGAATTTATTTATGACATATAATTCTAATTCCAATTTACTGTTATACAAAAATACTGTTTGTGAGATTCGCATTTTAGTGGCACTTCTATATGCCACTCTATACAAAAATAACTATTCCAATACCGAGGTTATACAAAACAGACATCCAAAATAGGATAAGACCTGTGAACTATAGGAGAGAGCAAGAATCTTATGCAACCTTTGTCAAAGAACGGAAAATAAATAAATAGCCAAGTAAAGGTCGTTCGAGTAAGTCGAGTCGAGTCATGTGGTGATGTTGTTGTGCGGACTACTGTGTTACAAAATGAATGTCGAAAAGGTTATACAGGATGTCCTCGAACTGCGTGGCCAAAATGAAATCGAAGATTCTTTGATTCGAAAAAAATTTGTTGAGCCTATTTACTTTTGCCTCAAGTGTCTTGTTAAGCCGGTAGAGGGCTCCAAAAGTGCAAAAATAATTTTGTTTTTTCGGTATAACTTGAGAACGTGATGGAGCACTTTTACAATATTTGGCAGGTGAGTTACTGTTAATAATAGCCGTTTTTGAAATTGAAGTACAGAGCTTCAGATATCATAGAAATGGCTCAAACTTGAGGATGTAACGGGAAAAGTGTATAGAACTTTTTTGTGGTCCATGTAATTCACTCAATATCTTATGTAGATAGCATATCTAATTTGAAAACTTTTTTTACTCTCAGAAAATTTTGATAAAATCGATGGATTAGCTTGAAAAAATTAATTTCCGAGTATCTGCTATTTTGGCTTACTAATTTTACTTAATTAAAATACCTTAGTTGCCTTTGTTTTCTAATGTCATTTTGGCATTTGGAGAATTTATTCTCAAAACTTTCAGTTTTTACTTTGCTTTCCGTGAAAGTTTTATAAAATTATGGCTCAAAATTTCACTAACACTGAAATGGTTAATATCTCGGTAGAACACGAATAATAAAAACAATGGAAATGGGGAAACGATGTGATTATTTAGGAAAAACAAATGCTGAATTAAAAGAAACAACAAAACTTTTTGAGAAATCGCTAAGGCATCAATTGTTCGAAATGTTGCCCATTTTCCTGAATACACAAATTAATTCGTTTCAAGAAATTGGATTGAACTCTGGCTAGTACTTCAGGTTCATTCTTCAATAAATCCGCTTCATGATTAATTCGTTGCAACAATTCCTCTCGTGTGTTTACTGGAGCTGCATAAGCTTTAGACTCCAAAGCGCCCCATAGAAAGAAGTCGCATGGCGTCAAATCGGGGGAGCGGGCCGGCCAGTTCACTGGTGCATCGTGTTCTCTACCTATCCAGCGATCTGGATATTCCGCATTCAAATGTCGCCTCACAGCTAATGTGAAATGAAGAGGTGCACCATGATGCATAAACCAAAGGTCACGACGAATGTGTATGGGCAAGTCTTCCAACAGTTCAGGTAGCCGTTGTTCCAAAAAGTTCAAGTAGTTCTCCCAGTTCAATCGATTGGGTATAACGGTAGGACCAATAATAAAGTTATCCACAATTCCAACCCAAACATTGATTTTAGTTTGATTCTGAAAATGTGTAACTTTCATTTCATGAGGATTTTCATCAGCATAGAAAAGTTCATTATGGAGGCTAAAAGGACCACATCTCGTGAAAGTAGCTTTGTCCGTGAACAGAATTGGTGTTTGCGTTTTGTCTTTGGACAATAAACCGACAGAAATCTAGCCGATGACCTGGATCCATGTGCAATAAGACTTGAACTGTTTCATTATGATAGGGATATAACAGTTCTTCTTCCAGTACATTATGAACTTATGATTTTGAGGAACCAATACGAAGTCCCAAACGTCGTGTGCTTATCTTAGGTTCAGTTTTAACCGCTTCCAGTATCTCTTCTTCGAGCTCTAACGTCCTTCTAGTCCGTCTGCGTCCAGTTTCTCTGCGATTTGCTTCAAATCTGCCAGTTTCGCGAAGTCGCCTCTCGATATTAGCAAAGGTTGGCCGATTTGGAATTCTGCGGTTGTGGAAATCTTTCCCTATAAGCTTGTACACTTCTCCAGCCATCAGAAAGACAAAGGCCATAAATCAATAACATATCAACCATTTCAGTGTTAGTGAAATTTTGAGCCATAATTTTATAACATTTTCACGGAAAGCAAAGTAAAAACTGACAGTTTTGAGGATAAATTCTCCAAATGCCAAAATGACATTAGAAAAGCAAAGGCAAGTAAGATTTTCTAATCAAGTAAAATTAGTAAGCCAAAATTGCAGAGACTCGAAAATAAATTTTTTCAAGCTAATCCGTTGATTTTATCGGAATTTTTTATGAGTACAAACATTTTTCAAATTAGATAAGCTATCTACGTAAAAAATATCGAGTCAGATACATTGGCCACAAGAAAGTTCCGGAAACTTTTCACGTTACATCCTCAAGTTTGAGCCATTTCTATGGTCTCTAAGGCTCTGTGCTCCGCTCTCAAAAACGGCTATTATTGACAGTAACTCACCTGCCAAATATTGTGAAAGTTGTAACGATCTGACTTTCGAATAAATCGTTACATATCATTATCACGATAGAAACCTATAATAATTTGATTTTATATCCTTGAACTTCCTCCCAATTAAAAAACCCCATCTCAAATGATATAGTTAACTGTATTTAATTAATACGGTGCGGATCCGACGAACACTAAATTGTTACCCCCACATACGAATTATTAATTGGGAAGGGAGACTCGGAATAAAACCGGTTGCGGTTGATAACTAATCATCTTTGGTGTTACTGTGAATACAAGTTAGGTCTTAATCAAAGTTATCAATTAGACTGTTTCCGAGTAGCATTGAATCTTCAATATTTCATTCACAATCATGGCTTACTCTGATTTATACAAAACTTTGATTGTTTCCTGCTCTCAAAACAGGCACCAAGATCTCTTGATTACAGATATTGTAATTTCATTCATATCATTCATTCAATTGACAAAATCACTTGATTCCATTTTCTGAATACACGTGAGATTATTATAACGTATATTTTTTTTGCTTTGAACTCCTCGTAATACGAACAACGTAGCGTTATCCAAATCGAAAAGGTACGAAACATAGAGGACGGGCCAGAACTAACCACTCCATATCTATAATTCCACGAGCCTTGTTTCCAATACCTTCGATTATAGAGTTGACGTGAGACTTGTTAAACTATCCCGTAATCGTAATAAAGAGGCCATATGATACGGAATCCACTCACGTGGTTCTAGGAATCACTGAATCATAACTCATATCTGATTTTCAAACTCAATTCATTTTTTTCTAACCTTGTTTGAATTCATTTCGTTATAATTGTAGTAAATTCTGAATAATTGTCACATATTAATCTAATTTGTGATTGTAATCATAATTTATCTTGGCTTCACCTATTAACATTCATCCAGCCTAACTCAGC